>JAOBAT010011715.1:0-10214 GCA_026413305.1 Hydrozoanthus tunicans | reverse complement strand
TAATAATAATAATAATAATAATAAAGAGCTTTATTGTAGCATTCCATTAGTAAAAATGGCTCTTCATCTACAATATACAAAAGAGGACTATCTGATATAATTTCGAAATTAAAAATAATGCTCAAGTAAAAACTACATAAAAACTAAATAATATTACTGCCACCGATTACTTGATTAGATAGACTGATAATGTTATTGATATTTTCTTAACCATTAACAAACAACCCTCACTTGCTCTGATTAGAGTCTTTCTTTGGGCTTGCGTGATATGATGTTAATGTTGCGACAGATAGGAAAAAAAATATTCAATAGTATGGAAATTTATTTTTTGTACAAACCTTGACAGAACTAGTTGTTTTATAGTCCCTCCAAAGAAATCCATCCACACTGTACGACATCGTGAAAGACTTTAACCAATTAGAATTGGTGTGATGTATTTGGAGTACAAATCCATACACCAGAACGTTCCGCCTGAAATCGAACTGCAAAAAGTTTCCCAGCGAAGCTTCCGCCGCACACCAAGAGACTTTTGAGTTGAGCTCGGGGCTGCCGCTGAACGCTTCATAACTTTTAGTTTTGTTGTTGTAGCTCGTCACCACAGGCGACTTGGATTGATCATCTTGCTGTGATCTGCTCAGTGATTTCCCATGAAAACCTGTGTCAAAACATGTTTTTCATTTAAATGAAAAGAAACAAGCATTTGGCCAGTTTATAAATCAAAGCAAATATAACGCGCGTTCTGATTGGCTGTGGTGACGCACTCTAAATATGAATAGAGTGTGTCTGCATACGTCATCGCGGGGATTTCTCGGCTGTTTGTTTGCCTTATTTTACAAAAGAAATATAAAACTCACTTACTTGTTCTGTTCATTGGTAGAAACACTTGTGAGTTTTTAAGTCCAATCAAGAATAGCGAAAGAAAGTTCACTTGTGTTTCTTTGTGGAGTTCTTGTTGAAAATGTATTAATTCAAAATTTAATTCCAGTGAAAATTTACAATCTGGGCACACATCAATGACATCAAAAGATCCTTTATTTTTAGTGTTTGTCGGAAAAAGGTTTATGCATAAAGGTTATTCACAAATGGCGGCGACTTTAATGTTGTTTTGACTTCATTCAAATCAGCTCTACTTAACTTGTTTCGGGTAACATAGTCTTTTGAAAGTTTAACTAGAGAACTATGAGGCTTAGAGTACATATGAAGTCAAAAATTTTATAACTTGAGTGGATAGAGTTTGCCTAATGAGGAATAGCGATGAAAAAAGCCATTATCAAATTCTTTCATGTTTCTTAATATAGTCTTTGACTGATGACGTCAAGAGTGGTTCTGAAAACTTACGTTTCTTTTAAATCTGCTGCCAACCCATATTCCTTGGATGTGTTTAAAGCAAAGTTGGGTTACTGATGTACCTCGCGAGGTAGATTGATTGTCAGAATAATTATGGCTAAAACTCACTAAAAGGTTATTGGTGGGTTTCTGCTGACGTCATTGTTTACATTCTGTTTTCTTGAGTCAGAGAAAAAACAAAATAAACAACAACTGACCTTAAAAATTAAAAACAATTATCAAAAGTAATTAGCTAGTGACCGAACCTTCGGTTCTTTTAGTGAAGTTTCAAAGAACAAATCACTACTCAAAAAGATGTAAAATAGCTGGAGTCAAGAAGGATAATGAGCCAAGCACTCTCTTTAAAGTTTCCAATTTTTAAACCGCATCAGGCAAAGATTACTCGTCCTTTTCATCTCATATTTTCAGACGGAAAGTGAGTCTGTTTTTCATAAACGTCTCTTTATTTAGAAGTCTTGTTTCTGTAGTTAAATTAGAAAAAAAACTGTGTATGCTACGAGGCAAAAATGTAAACATGAAATCAGGCCTATGGATTGGCAGCAGACTTGGAATCATTCGTGACGTCATAAGTCGAAGGCCTTAAATGTTAATATCTCAAGAATCGTGAAAGATTTTGGCAAAAATTTTTCCACCTTTAATCCTTATTGAGTACGGTCTATCCACTGAGGTTTTAAAGCTTTTCACCTCATATGCACTTTAAGTAGGGCTTACATTTGAAAAAAGGCAAAGGAATATCACAATGGACGCCATTTATGAACAAGGTGTGCCACATGGTCAATTCGATTCAAGTGTTAGTTGGAAGAATGTAAAACAGCAGTTTACCTATTAATCCATAAACCTCAACTCTCAATTTTAATTTCATTATCCACTGGATAGGGTGAAAGCGGATTAATCTTGCCGTAACGTTTCGCTTAAAATACTGTTTAACAGCACTGTGCGAGGCAAACGGCGAAACTTCGAATACCTGGCAACGAAATTAACCAAATCAATAATGTTAGCGTTTAAATATAAGAACTAGATAACCTCTGCCTGTTCTGTGGCATTTCGCTTTTCCAACACCAGAACTTTTAAACTTTCACACTGAGAATACATCAACCTGTGTACAACAAGACGTAGTTTTAAAGTAAAAAGCAGAAACTCTGATTCAAAGCAATGTTTCTTTTGTGCGATAATAGATTTAACCATTCATAGAACTCCAAAACAAATGCAAAGAAAACCTTTTCACTTTCAATGTTCCCCAAGTGGAATTTTTCTTTAACTTAAAACAGAAAGGTTTCAACTAGAATGCTTATATGAGTGAACTGGAAAGAAATACCGTATACTTAGGAAGATGTACAAGTAATCAATTTTTAAAGTTTAGCCAATCAGATCAACGGTTTAACAAATGTTGCTATTAGCACCTTCCTGTGTTCCACTGACGTTGATATTCCTAGCAATTCTAATACTTGAATCGTTATTAAACTTAGTAGTTTTTATCGTCAGTGTTATCATATTCTTATGAATTAACATGAAAGTCTTATTTCGAAAGTATGGTTTAGCATCTAAAAAAGGCTCTCAATAGATCTTTAAGTAGAAGAGAAATTGAAGATAAAAACCTTGAAACCAAAGCCAAAGCTAACTACAGCCAACTGCTGACCTTAACTTCTCCTTGCTCGCGGTACTCAAACCAGTCATAACGGTATCTACTGAAAGCCAGTTTGTATTTGGTAACTATATTGTATTCATATCCTTGCGTTGTAACTGCAGTCACTAAGCTTGGAACTATTCCCAGGTCAAGTTCTAAATAGGCATCTCTGTCTAAAGCTTCCTTGATCCAGGACCTCCCTGTAAGTCTGTAGAGTAATCTACCGTACTTGCTATAGGCGTTAGTACCGCTTGACAGTATGGCGAAATTTCCGAGATGATGTCTTTCCACTCCCAATGGATTGTCGTTAGCTAAAGATGTCGAGCGAAGAAAAACAAAGTACATTAGTGCCTGTATAGTTTTGTATCACAAAAAAGGAAAACTTTTTAGATTAATGTTCGAGTTGCATTCACTTCTACCGCTGCTTTTCAAATAGCTAAGACCTCATTTTTCAAACATCTTCAACACCAAGGTTTTTTTCCAAAAAAGAAAATTGTAACTTGAAAAATTCCTTCCTCAATTTTTTCCAACTCGCTTCATCCCAAATTGTTTCCAATTTGATGTGAGTTGCAAACACAGCGTTTTCGAAAAGCTCCGTTTGAAATGTGCTCCAATTCCAAAATCGTGTATACGTATCAACGCCTTAAATTTTCATATGTCTCCCTTTTTGAGTGTTTTGTGGGTGCGAGACGAAAACGCATGTGGATGAATGGCCATATTTTTGGACTAAGAACGCCTAAAACCTTCATTTATGTATTTTCGACTTTTATCTCTCGCCATAATTTGTTTGGTGTTTGTTTTTCTTGTTTTGGTGTCTTGCTTTAAAAATTGTGGCGAGAGATAAAAGTCCCTGTGAGCTTTGTGCGCCTGCAAACAGGCTAGCGCACAAAGCTCACAGGAACGGCGTCGCCGCCATTTTAAATTTCGAGGTTGAACGGCACTGGTATCCAAGCAACGCTGTGCACAGTGTGTGTTTCCGTGCTAAAAAACACCCAACCGCCTGCAAAAAGGCCATAAGTATGGCTTTACTTTAGATAAATCTATTACTGTCGGTGTTATTGAGGTCGTAAATTAGCATTGTGAGATTATAGAGCTTACAAAGTATAAAATATTACTCGGACAAATGAGAAATCTTGGCGTACCTTTGCAACCGAATATCCCTACTCTCATGCAAATAGCGTTGTGCCATGCTCGTGGAAGGAAGCGGAGGTACCTTGCAATGATAGCTGGCTTTAATAAGTGTTTTTTCAGCTCGAAGTGTTTAGAGTTTCCTGTAAAAATCTAGCAAGAGAAAAGTTAGTGCTTTAAGGTTCGTGTCGTTTTTTAACTTTTTTATCAAAAGGCTAAGCCAACTTTCTCGAGCCAAAGTTGTCCAATAAGTTTGCACGCGCTTATCTTCGGTTTCCTTAGTGCTTAAAAGATGAGAGTCTGACTAGGCACTAATCCATGCAGATTGGATACCAGCAGAAGCTGGCATTCATTTATACAGCGGTTGAGTTGGCTGGAACAAGTCAGGTAAAGTGTCTTGTTCGAGGACACAATACATTGGTCTGAGCGCGACTCGAACTTGCGTCCCTAGGATTACGAGTCGAACACGCTAACCACTCGGCCGCTGCGCCGATAACTTGTTTTAATTTAATATTTCTGATTGTGTGTTGAAGAAAAAGCACAAAGGTTTTTACACTATACTTACCTTAGGTGAATTCCCCTGAACAATGTATGGAGTCCATTGAAAGCCATCAGTACTAAAGGACAAGCTGTACGCGGTGACCCAGGCAGTTTCTTTAAGTGCCCAATTTGAAAGCTTGTTCTTCCCTTGTGTTGCAACGGCAGTTATGCGATGAGTCTGGAAGAGAGAGGGTTTTAATTTCAAAACGACTATTGAGCAATAAGCAGTAAGTTCCTACCTTACCTAATAGAGTATAACCCCGTTAATTTGAACTCCGATGGGAAACGAAAAACAGTTCAAGTAAGTAAAGGTTTGAGTTCATTGATTTTGTACCTAAGATCAAAACCTTGGGAAGTTGGCCGATTTGTAAGCAGGAGCTTCAAATTGTCCGAGTTTAAGCTACCAAGGCTCAACTGGATGCTTATGAAAGCGTAGATAAAATGGTATAAGAACTATTAAGAAACTAAAAGTTTTCGATCAAACGATCATCTTCAGACTGTTAAAACTGCTTTAAACAACTGGATGCCTAAAACTTGCAACTAACTGTTTCTGTTTGAAAGTATTAAGGCTTTGAATGGTCTCAAATTAAACCTTTTGTTAATTCTGTGGCCAATCCAAATTTAGTTATCCTGTAAATAAGTCTAACGCAAAACCAATTTAGTTTGAACATTTCTACGGTTTGCATTATCCCCGCGCCGCCATTTTGAAATGTGACGTGTCTCGGTTGCAGTGCCAGTCTCCCACTCATTCATTGCTACATCGTGTATTCATTGAGAGCGGAGACTGGCACTGCAACCAAAACACACGACATTTCAAATTGGCCGCGCGCGGGAGATCCAAACAGTAGAAATGATCAAACTGAATTGCTTGGCATTAGATTTTTGTGCAGAACTTTCAATATATGAGCTGCTGATGTGGACAAAGACCTGTTAAGAGTTTAAGTTTTAGTCAGAGGATGATTCCTTTAAACTTAACAGTGGCACTAATATCCTTCAGCTGAAAGCTAAATCCTTTCCCCAGCCATTTTTACAGCTGAGTCGAACGGAACAAGTCAGGTAAAGATCTTGTTCAAGGTTCTGACCGGACCTCGAACTCGCGACCCAGGGGTTAAGACTCGAACACGCTAACCGATCGGCTACTGCACCACCAAATATTGTTTAGAATATACAGTAAAGGGGCGCACATAGGGGGGTTGTTATTTCCCTGTTCATAACTATAACACTACAGGAGGGAGAAATATCACTAAATACAGTAGTATACAGTTTTTTTCAAACTAATTTTGTTTTACCTGCTCTAAATCAATTTGAATGAACTGATTGAAATCGTTCTCCAGTGCGCACCAGGCCCCCTCCCCGTCATCGTGGTGAAGCCTTCCTCTCCACGGTTCAAAGTCCATTTCCAGATGACTTGAGGCAGTCATTGCGCTGTTTCGAATGGTGTCCCACTCGAGGCTAAGGGTATCGGTACAGTCTAGAAAACCTTGTTTAGTTAGAACTTTGTACAGTATTAAGCTTATCAAAAGACCGATAAATAACTACGTCGACTTTAGGAAGCTGTGAAGGGAGGGGGAGAGAAGAATCCCGCGGAGGAGGGGGGGGGGTTGAGCTCAGAATTTGTTTGCGTTTTAAAGTTACTGTCAACGTTAATAGTTTTTTTAAAAAATCTCAAGTTTTTTTTATCAACTCTTCCAACATATCCCACTCGCGTTTATGTCACAGGCCAAGGACACGGAAAATGCATTTTATTGCTTAAATAAAGAGCTATATTTTCAAATAACTCAAAACTTTGGCTGTCAAAGCTAAATAGCTATCTCGACCACGAGTCATTACAACAATAAAACCAGGCCTGGCCAGGCCAGGTCCAATAACTAGTCTCAGTCCATGTACGGTCCCTACACAGGGCCCAATGCTGATTTAACAACTGATTTTTTTTCTCAAACTGTTCACAACAGCTTTGTTTAGGTCATTCCGATTTATGCTCTATTGCGCACAAATAAAAACTTTAACTCTAAGATGCTAAGAAATACAGCAAACTGGTATGCAAAATGAGCTAAAAGCCTCGACTAGAAGTTTTTGTTTGCGCGCGGTGGAACGTAACCGGTAAGGGTTTATTTGAAAACGGGGCGTTTGCTAATGAGGCAAAAAAGGTAAACGAAAAACTCGCCTATACATCACTTGAACTTTTTAAAAAACTGTAAAACATAAAACCAAACGTCTATGTACATTCTTTGTATTTCTCTTTTGTTAAATGTCGCTTTTCCCAATCAGTTTGTATGTGTTTAAAACTATTCTCTGAGAAAGGACTGTAGTCTTTTTGATATGATAATATCATTTGTTCACAATGCGTACTTGTTGCAATACTCACCTTGACATCCGTAAACTTCGATGCGCAAACAAATAACATTATTCCAACTTAAAGGTTCGATCCTAAAAACCCGCATTCTTGTGGGATATTCGAATTTATACGTCTTGACAGAGCTTCTGTCAGTATTTCCGTTGATCTAAAGGAATGGCAGAAATTGTAGTACACGTAGTAATCGTTGCAAAAAATGATTTAACGGGACTAGTTACAACAATAACGGCAACAGTATATAAAATAAAATCAAGACGTACAAGATTAATGGTAAAGGATTATAATTAAGCATATAATAGATTATTTATCTTATTTCATTTAAGTGATGTAAGATCACTATGAAAAGTATTTTGCCATTTTACTCACTGCCATAACTAATTTACTTATTTAAGTTTGTTTTGAATGGATTCAATGTTGTTTGTACAAAATACGTATTTATCATTTTTCTATAGTTTTAATATGATTATTCTATAGCATTTTTGATAACTTTACAACTACAAAACCTTGTATTACTCTTTAAGCGTAACGATAAGTTTAATTTTGTAGCTCAATTACCATTTCGACGTGCCATGTTTTCTTGACAATACACGTAACAATTTTATAAGAATAACGAGGCTCAATCAGAGTGCACGTTATATTGCATGGGGCTTATTTGCTAGTAAAGACATATATCATGGCAAACAAAAACTTAAAAAATAAATACCGTTTCCGTGGCAGTATGGCTGCTGCTGATTATTTTCTCGGTCAGCCAGTCTACTTGATCTATGGAGTACTTCAATTTATAAGTTTTAACCCATTCATCTGCTGCGGGGTTACCCTGTGTTGCTAGGCCGGTCACTCGGCGTATTTCACCTAAGTCGACCTCAATAAACTGGTGTTCATTTACTCTGTTAGCGCACCAAGCACTTGCACCGTGCAGCCGCGCTTTATCTTCGTTCTTGTCGGCAGATTGAACTCCTGAGACAGAAATTGCTGAGCGGGGTATCGCATTGTCAGCCAGCCCAAGAGGCTCTTCACAAACTGGCAAGAGGAAAAGGAGAAAAATATAATAATAATATTTATAATTACTATTATTATTATTATCATTATTATTATTATTATTATCGTTATTATTAATTTTGTTACTGTTGTTATTATTATCATTATTATTTTTATTATTATTATTATCATTGTTATTATTATTGATATCATCATATCATTGCTAGTTATTATCATTATCATTATTATTAATATTGTTATTGTCTTTTTGTTATTAGTATTATTATTACTATTATTATTGTTTACCATTATCGTTATCATCATTATCATCACAATCTGTGTTATTATCATTTTTCTTAATATTGTTATTATCAATATCGTTATTAGTAACATCATCATTCAGTTGCAAGTTCGTCAATTTAGTGGAAATGGCGGCTTGCCTACTCAAACGCATTTAGAAAGTGCTACGGCTCTAAACCCCGTAGATCTATTTTGTAGGTCGTGCATTCGAATCATATCGAGATCAGACAATTTTCTCTTTCTTTTGTGTGGTTTTATGGGCTTTTTTGTTGATGCTGACACTTGGATCATTCCTCACTAGGCTAGTGGCAAGGACTCTTTTAGAATGAAAATTAACGCATATCGGTCTAACGTATCAGAATCGTCGTGACTCCATTATCAAGGATTTTATTAGAACATAACAAGAGTCTCTTATATACAAATAGAACTTCGAAGGTGTTACAATATAGAATAAAGAATCGAACAAAAAATTTAGCCTAAATTTAATTTCTAAATCTTTTTCATTAAAGGCATTTTTTGAAGCTTTATATTGTATATGGCCTTATATGGAATTGACTAATCAAGGTGTGTTGAATCAGTACACCCTCGTGACAAAAAAGACTTCTACAGTGGAAATGTTGAAATGGTAGAAAAGACTTAATTGGTTCGATTCTACCACAACTTTGGAAAAAAGTGGACGACACGATGAATACCAGTAGGAATATCTTTAGCGCCCGTCTTTTCAAGCTACGTGTAATAGATATTAGTAAAATCATACTAGTGGTCTATCATGAATGCTGCATTCTGTTTGGCTACGCTACTCATAGGCTATTAGTGATAGCCTACGAGTAGCGATTGCGGGTGATCATATTTGTCGTAAACATTAAAAAATTAATTTTAGAGCTTTAAAAGACATTTTTTTTACTTCTGATTTTTGACCAACTAGTATGATTTTACTAAAACAATTATCCCTCTCGCCCTCAAAGGCTAGTAACCAAATAGCCCATTCGGCCTGCGGCCTCATGGGCTACTGGCTTCTAGCCCATTCGGGCTCGAGGGATAATTGTTAATTAGTATATACAAACCTTAAATGGCGAAATTTGATTGGTTCGCTATCTCGGGCTATTGATCATTATCCACTCGGGATAATGTTTGTGTCAAAATGGCGACGGAAAATTCCCATTTTACAACTATCACATGCATACGATGAAACTTTGCAAATACAGATAGCTAAAATTCCAGAAAATACCAAAAAAGCAACAAAACATGCACTGCATGTTTTCAAAGTAAAAAGCACTTTAACAATATTCAAACTAAAACAACAACGTTGACATCTTTCCAAACAAACAAATGGTGCTCTTTAAAATCACGGCGGCAAACCAATGTTTATGCTTCGTTTCTTTGCACAATAAAATTTCGAGTAAAAATTTCAAGACGTGAGAACAACTGTTCAAAATGAATAAATATTTGAGAAAGTTTTACCTGTCTGCTCGTAAACATGTATGACGGCTGTTTTACAGCTAAGTGAGTTCAGTTGGTGTCGATAAGGCCCACCATTGACGACTTCTTAAGAGATGAGCCGTTTGAATTGATTTTTGGGAATGAGTCAAACAACAAATTACTTCAGCTAGTTAAGATGCAAAAAACTGCTATCTCAAGGTTCGCAGTTTGAGGCCAAAAGAGTTGGAGTTGATGGCATGATTTCTTTCATTGAACGACCGCCTGATCGACCTTTGAGCTAGCAGTTTGTGACAGCTTCACCGGCTATTGTCATTCTCGTTCATCAAAACTGTCAATCCTTTATACAGTCACAGACACATTTCATCGAACAACCGGCTGCAAGTTCCATGTCTCATTCAGTTTAAGAAAGTTTCCATGAAAAATCTAAATGTCGCGCTACTGCAGCGCAGCCTTTCCAGCAAGCACATGGCACAATTTCGGGAGCTGTCATTTCATGTGATTTTT
>JAOBAT010011704.1:0-10214 GCA_026413305.1 Hydrozoanthus tunicans | reverse complement strand
AAAAATTGCACGGAACTGAAAATGCGTTTTATCACTTGATTCAAAAACGCTAAAAATCGAGCAAAATTTAATTGCTCACCAAATAAAAACGCTTAAAATTGGACAAATTTTAATTCCGCAACTTACATCTTCAAGAGGAGCAAGGCCCCGGCCCGTCCCAAGCCTTAGATTAGCAAATAAAAAATGTAGTGAAGTGAGTACTCTTTAAGGAGTAGCAATTGACCACAAGCTAACATGGACTAAACATCTACTCGGCCTTAAGAAATCCTTTGCAAATAAGATCAATTTATTGAAACGTGGGTATTTTCTATCAAAGTCAATGAGACTGGACCTATGTATAATAAGGTCATATTACCTTCGATAACATGTGCTATCTCTGTATGGGGAGGCTGCTCTAATAAGCGCTTCTTTGACGCCCTGGAGGCCATATTCTGTAGGGCAGCCAGGGTTATTTTAAATTCAATCTCCCGCAGGAAACCACCTCAGCAGATGTACGCATAGTAGCCGGCTGGAAGTCTTTTGACCCCATTTATAAAATCAAAATAGCCAAATTAATGTATAATATCTATTGCGAGGCCACACCCCCAAGCATGAGGAATAATATTCAAAAACGAAACTTAAGCATAATCTAAGGATCAATAATAAAATAGTTGTACCTCGTTTTAACGCTTGTACCATGAAAAACTCCTTTGGCTATCGAGGGACTATTATTTGGAATACTCTAGCACTCATCCTTGGAAGCACTAGTTAGTAATATTAGCACGTATGCAAGGGGGACTTGGAAAACACAGGCCCTTAGGGAACTAAGCTTCACTAGTGAGACCCCCCCCCCCCCCTCGGTAACACAGCAACGCATTAGCACTGACTTTTTATGGTATCGAATTCTTTAATGTATTTTTGATATATTTTAGGGTATTCAAACTTTTAGACTGTAGGATAATTATTAATAATTCATTAGTTATTATTGTGACATTGTATACGTATGTGTTATTACATTTAGTTACATTGTTTCTTAAACCCACCGCACACTTGTGCGATAGCATGCAATCAAAATTGCAGCACATCGCTTCTGTGTGCGGGGGCCTGCGATGCAATTTCTATCGCATGCAATATTGATCGCATGGATCAAAGATGTTTGGTTTCCTTAAAAGTGAGTGCACCTTGTCGGTGGTTATTGCATCTTCTCGCAAACGTGTGCGGTGAATGTGTGACAACAATTTCGATTGCATGCGACGAAAACTGCATGCTGTCGCACAAGTGTGCGGTGGGCTTAAGGCACGGCCCCTCAAGCTGTATAGCTTTAATTTTTACCGTGGACAAATAAAGTTGTTACTGTTATTATAACTAAGTTTACGGTTTTGGGATTAAAATGCAGACTCGAAGTTTTTTAAACTGAGGAAACGTTGATGCCAAAATAAACACGCAAATACATAGTCATAGACAAACTGACAACGGAATAGCGTAGAATTATGTTTGAACTCTTCGGAGCTACATATCGAGGGTAAAGCGCGATAAAAAAGTCTTCAGGAGTTGGCGATTCCAGTGTTAGGGTTAGGAGTAACGGGTTAGAGTCGGCTAAGTGATATATATCTTACACGAGGCGAAAAGAGTACGTAGACAGACTAAAAATGGATTAATGAAATAGAAACAAAATGAAACTTACCGTTTTAATGTGTTTTGTCCGTTCCCTGTTTAAATTATCACCGACGATTTATTCCAGCTGCTTTCAATTCGAAAACGAAGTCCAAACGACTTACGACGGCGGATTGACTGCCGGTTTGCAGAGTATTTGAGGCCATTGAATTTAAGTTAAGAACTATTTACACTCTTTCTTGACCCGGTAAATTTCCGAGATGTGCTACAGGAACACAAAAATGGATAGCCGTCATGTGTCCTCTAATTACGACGCCATACGAACTCTTGCAGATGTTTTTCCACCATAGCTCTAGATGTTCCAGTTGAGGGTAAACTTCAGTGTTCTGCGTATGAGCCGTGTTTTTAGCACTTTACATGACATGTAGCTATTTTTTAGTGTGATTTCGCAAGTTTTAAACCTTTGTTGTCATTTAGTGTCCGTGGCTAATGGTTGTTAATTAAAGCTGAACATATCATTTCTAAAAAGAAGTTTCGAATTTTTTCTCCCCCTTTGTGCAGTTGTGGCTCTGGTGTAGTGGACAGTGCACGTGAACAGAGTGCGCAGATATGATAGATGTGACGTAACGGTTGCGGGTTAAGCAAGGTAAGAAAATAGGCAGTCGATGACCGCATGTGGCTCAGGCCGAATAGGTTATTATAGTTAAAACAAAAATCAAATATAGTTCATTTAGTACAATAATAATAATTGTTATATATGACCCTGCAACTTCCTGCCTTTTGATTTGTTCATAACTGCTCTGTGAAAATGCTTGTTCGGACCTAGTTCCAGGATGTTGATTTTCAGAAAATTTTAAGAAACTCTCAAAACTCCTTAAAAAACAAATTCGAAGTAATTCCGAAATTTTCTGAAAATCTCTGAATACTCCTGAAGATTTTAAGAAGATTTCAAAAATGCATAAGAGACATGTACAGTTTTTAAGTATTGAAGCTTTGCGATTATTTCTGAAAATCTAGTTCTAAGAATTTCTGTAGACGTAGGCATGGTATAAATCACTATAAGTAAAAAAGCCATAAAATAAATAAATTATTAACCCCGTTTCTTCAGTCTGCATTTAAAATTATCAGACCTCGGTCTTTTTTGTACGAATCGCGCTGCGCTCGGTCCGTACTGTCAAGACCTTGGTCTGATATTTTTCCAAACAGACCTCATGCTCATATAGTATAATAAAACTGTTTTAAAACCAAGTGTGGGCAGATTAAAAACTTGTTTGTTCCTAAGGGTCCTTGGATTAAAATGTTTGTTAGAACTGTTAAAAATAATTTTGTCAGGTTGTTGATGATGTCACATGGAAATGAAGAATTTAACTTATAGCAACACAGCTGAAAAATGCTTGTCGTGGACACTTTTTTATAACAAATAAAAATTGGCAGTGTAAGACAGCATACGACTTCTGATATTGAATATATACTTTAGTAGAACATAGACAGCTTGTCAATAAGAAATAATATGTGGGTATAAAATGTGAAGCGTACTGTACATTTGACGGTGGGCGCCACACAATGTTAATCCATAATATAGATATCAGTCAAAGACATTTAGTAAATTCAATGAATCCACAATTGTCAGTGCTAAAAATACATTTAAAACTAACGTAGAATAATTTTGGGTCGGCCAAAAAAGAAAATAAAAACCTAAAAAGTGTTAGACAATATCTATTTCTCAGAGTAAAAGCTTGCATTTCAAGGCAACAGACAGCATTTTATTCATTTCAATTTATTTATTGTTCTAATTAGTCTATTATCATATGCAGCAAAATGGTTTAGATTCTTACCTTTAGCATAGAATAGCTTTTTCACATAATTTACAAAAATCAGTGGATAAGGATCATTTAAAAGCATAAACATCTTAACAAAACATAATTTAAACTGGGGCACATGTAAAATCGCTATAGTACATTTTACGTCTTTGCCCATGAACAGCTGCATCGAAAAATATATTACGTACAAAATTCATCAATGACAAATGATAACAGTCAGTTAACATTTAGCAAGTTCTCACACGGGTATATATCATCTAAAATATAAACACCTTAACTTGAAGAAACAAATTTTACAACCCAGTGCTGTTTTAACACGTTTAATTTTAAATTTTTAATTCATGTGAACTGAAGAAGGCCGAAAGTTCGAAACGTTTTGTAATATATTGTTGGATGGTTAGAAGTTGCCCGTCTCTTTTTCTACTCGCAAATTTCTCTCTCTCTCTCTCTCTCTCTCTCTCTCTCTCTCTCTCTCTCTCTCTCTCTCTCTCTCTCTCTCTCTCTCTCTCTATCTCTCTCTCTATCTCTCTCTCTATACGTGCAAAGGACTTGTCGATTATTCTCGTGATAGTGCTCAATGCAGTCGCCGAGCGAATTATAGCGATCGATTTAAAGAAACGATGTTAGATGGTACTGAGGTTTATTGCTAATATTGTTTCTCTAAATCGATCTATATATATGTTTCAACTGATTTAAGCCATATAGTCTCTGATCGTTTTCCATGGTAACCACAGCACGAAAAGTCAAAACTACAAAACTGTCGACACCAAAATGTTGCAAACGGTTAAGAATAAAGACATTTTGCTTGGCAAGATAGTTGTACATGATCAATTAACTTGTAATCACTAAAGTTAATTAGGTTGCCATGGCAACGACTCCAGAAAATCCAAAATGGCGGCTATCAGTCCAAATTTCGGATTTTGTAGTTTGTATCAAAAATTTCTAAAAGTAAAAAAGACATTCATGAATTACAAAAATGAATCTCCTAAGAAAAACTACTTAATTTGTATGATAGCCTAAAAGTAATTAAGTTCTAGTCATTTTTCTAGGCAAAACACCGTTTAAGAAAGCAAATGACGATTTTCGTGGTTTCCTGTGATGACGTCATCAAATTAAGTTCAAAAGATGTGTTATTAATCAAAGAACAGTTGTGCCGTAGCTTTTGGCAATCAGAAAAATAGCAAGTTTTTTTTTTCAAGAAAATCCAGGAGGGGGAGTTAAAACGACCCCCACCCCTTAAGCATTCTAGGGTTAACATATCCCTAGAGTGCTTAAGGGATGGGGGTCATTTTGACTACCCCCCGATTTTTTTCTTTTTTTTTTAAATTAGATGAATACCATTGAAGAACACCGAATTTACGCTTGGTTACAATGTTTCTGTGCTACTGTTGCCATGGAAACCGATTAGGTGCCATGTGTCTACCCTTAATAAAAAGTACACGAGACACTTATTGCATATACCAAGATTCAAGGCAATTAGATCACAATCTGTTGATTAAGCGTTTGCAGGTTTGATCTTAAAGTTATATAGGTAGCCTTCTTAGTTTTGTGCAAAAATTGCTGAAGATGGCCTTCCTCAGCTCCTTCCCCCAGTTAGTAACAAATTCCTTCTGGTATATACATTCTTTAAAAGATTGGTTGCAGGTTCAAGTCAGTGCAGAGTTTAGTTGATTCTTCGAGCGTTTTTTTTTGGAATGAATTATTATTTTAAAACTTTTTGATCTCAAACGACCAGCGGTGCTAACTGGGAGAACAACAAACGGTGATCGTAGTTGTGCTCGTAACGAGGAACGCTATGCAAACATTTTCAGGCACTAGAACAACAGCGTGTTCATAAAAGCTTTCAGTATGTTAAAATTTCAGGCTACAGAGTTCAGTTAAGTGTTAAGTTTGAAGCCAATGAAAGCACCATAATATCTAACCTGTCAACGCTTAATCAGAAGATTGAGTCAAAATTAACATGAAAAAATAGATGTTGAAGAGACTATCGCACGGACCGATCAAACAACATGAAAACTTAAGACTTAAAACTGGTTTTTGCAAAACTTTTGAAAACAGTAAAGGATGGTAAAAAATTTATATCTACACCTTTAGCTTACACGATATTTGGACAGTCTTGTAAAGATCTTTTTGACAGTGGATTAATTTCAGTCCATCAAAAAGTGACATTCCGAATTCTAAAGATCCATAAATTATAAAGATGCCGTAAAAAGTGGCACAAACAGCGTTTGGAGACAGCGTTGTACACTAATAAAAATTCCTGGCTTGGATTCTAAATTCAGATGTATAAATTCTGAAAAGTTTGAAATTTCAAGAACAATTGTTTACCGTATTTTAACATTGTCTCCAATGTGGACGAACGGCGCCCAGTGTCGAGGATCGTTGTATTTTCCAGACGCTGTCATGGCTGCCATGGCTTTGTTCAGCGATTCACCTACCCTCTCCCTCTGAGTAAGGTGCTTGTAGAACTTTTTCATGAAATACAAAGTGGCCCCGTCGTCAATGGCCCAAAGTGCAGCCAGAACAGACCTTGCTCCAGCTCCTAGAAAAGCCCGGGTGATGCCAACTACTCCATCGGCAGTTACTTTACCGCGAGCACTATGGGAACAACTTAGGACGACCAGTTTTGCCTTGAGCCGTTTGTGCTCAAGATCGCCCATCAGCAACATGCTGTCTTCATTCTTTGGCTTTGTTAAGGCGTTGGAGTCGGTGTGGCTCTTAGCGAGGTGGATTTCTCCCCTCTCCATGTTTCCATGGGCTGCAATATGGATCAAGGAAGCACTTTCAATACTTGTCAGTACTCTCTCCTTGGTCGCCTCCTTTCCAATGAGAGGCTCAGTGTTTAACAGCTCAGCAATCATTCGTGCTTCCTTGTTTGCACATGGTAGCCTATTCAAGGATCCAGTATCAGGGTCTCCAACAATCAATGGCTGTAACTGATCATTTGAACTTATTTCATTCTCTAAAACCAACTTTGCGGTAGTTAGTGATGGGAAAAGTCGAACGTGCAAAAACTCCGCAACATAGTGTCCTTCTTCATCCAATAAAGCTGCAAATGGTACTAAATGAAGCGGACCATCAGGAATAATGACAACTTCTGACCCTTCAACAAGGTGTTGAACAGGCTTTAAAATAAATTGATACAACTCTTGTAACGCACTGGTTTCCATGTCTTCTGTGTCTTCCGGCCGAACACATTTCGGAAAGAGTTGGTTTCATGTGAGGCATTTGCTAGTAATCCATCGGATTTAGATTCTTTTGGTTCTATATTTGTTGTGACAATCGAAGGGCTTGTCTGCAGAATCGTTTTCTCGTGACGCCGCCCAGTTACTGCTTCGAAATACAGAGAACGATCATCGCATTCTGTAGGAGAATATGAACTGCGAAATTGGGATATCAGTGAGTTCATATATGTAGTTGCAGAAACAATGTTTGATGTGTGGCCCTTCTCTTTTTCTTTACCTAAATACTTCTTGAAATGTACACAGCCATTGATTTGAATAATCCAGCTATAGATACAGTTTGTGCTTACTGTTAGATACATAACAGTACTTTGCATTGAAAAAACAAATTGGCGTATAGCAGCTAGATCCAACGTGTAGTTTCTGGTGTAATCAGAATATAAGGAAAATTTAGTAAGCATGAGATTGACTAGAGCTTGCGCTCGGCCTTTTTCGGAAAACATCAGAGCTTCGTCTGATTGATTTAGCTTAATAAAACATTCAACCAAAAACTGATAGCAATGGGTAAAGGTTTCTCGAACAGATACTCTTACTTCATCTTCCGGAGGTAAGTTTTGAAAGATCTCTTCAAAAGACCGCAAACTTATTTTCAGAATATTAACTGCTTTATCAAACCGCTCAAGACAATAAAGGCATTGACTTATCGCGTAACAGGCCTTACCATCCAATCTGTCCTGAAATTTCCAGGCAGGATTCCCAAAAATTTAAAGCTTCGTCATACCGACAGAGTGAATAACAACAGTTACCAAGGTTACAATAGGCAATTTATTCTCCTCTCTTGTCTCCAATCTGCTTTGCGATATTCAGATGCATTTGAAAATGCTTTTTGGTCTCATCATACTGCCCGAGTGACTCATAACAGGTATCAAGGTTACCATAGGCATTTCCTTCCCCTTCCTTGTCTCCAATCTGCTTTGCAATATTCAGATGCATTTCAAATTGCTTTTTGGCCTCATCATACTGCCCGAGTGACTGATAGCAGCTACCAAGGTTACCATAGGCATTTCCTTCCCCTCTCTTGTCTCCAATCTGCTTTGCAATATTCAGATGCATTTTATGATGTTCCATAGCTTTTTCGTACTTTCCGATGTGGAAATAACAGATACCAAGGCGTCCAAGAACAATCTCTCTGATCTTTTTCAGTCCATTATTCTTAAATATGGTTAAAATAAAGCAATAGTCTTTGATAGCTTTGTTAACTCTGAATGCTCAAAACACAGATCAGCAAGTGCTAATTGTGCCAAAGTCCAAGTTCGAACTCCGGCGTCTCAAAGGTTTGCCGCTATAATGCTGCACTCTTCGTACAAGTTCTTCAGTTCTTCTTTTTTCAAGTTTAAACTTCCAGAAATCGTGAAAGCCAAGGTTGCTCTAATAAATGTTCTTTTGCACACAAGTCTCCACAATAGTTTGCGTTGTTATCTAGTCCAAACTCAATGTATTGTAATAAACCTGAAAGAGATTTAAAATTAAAGAGGTTATGGTGTCTGCACGACCTTTTAGTTTATGTAACCATCAACGAGGCTTAGGACTGAGGTGAATTCATTCATGGGCATACTGAATCACTCATTCACTCACTCACTCGCCTTTAAACTCTTGATCGAGGGATTATGTATGCGTTAAATACAAATAAACTGAAAACTATTATATGTTTCCCAACCGGATTGCTTTTGAGCCCTCAACTTTCGACTCCTTATCTGATGCACTAACTACCTGGCCTCATCCTGAACTGTTGTATCGTTTCCTTACAAGCATCAAACCAGAACTTTTCGACTTCGGAAAAACAGCAATCACAATTACATTTTTCATCGAATAATGTAAGTATCTGGCTTGATTCATCATGTCTCAAATCCGTTTGTTTGCTCGTGGAAGTATTCACTAGGACTCTGCACTCTTTTCCGAGGAATCCCGTGGAAAGCAATGTCTTTTTATGAGCCAAGCAGTTTGCTTTTTCATCAATTAGAACCACTTCAGTACTGGAATTCTGACAATGGTAAACTCCATTCTTTTTCGTGCGGATAGGATGTACTCAAACGCACTCAACAACAGAAATTATCCCTTTTCTCACACTTTTGCCGTGAAAAACCTACCATCGTTTTGCAGTTGGAATGTCGCAAGTTGGAACGAAGAGCCATGCATCGTGGCAAATTCCAAGCTGCCTCTGGAGGCACGAAATACAAAATCACACCAAACACAAACAATAAAGGCACAAAATTGCTAATAAAATAAGATACCTTTTGAAAGACAATTGTTTTTGCAGCTAATCCAAGAACCCATCCCCCTTCCCCCCTCCCTAACCCGCAATAACCTAAAAAAGCTACTAAAGACCTTGTAGTTCTTATTCTAAAAGCCCTCTGCAACAACTCACTTACAATAGTAACTTCTAGTATACATATTGTTTACTTCATAGAAAGTGCGACGTACGGGATTTTGAGGGATTTTGCACAAACATCGAGTGAATAAATCCCTTTCAAAGCACTTTCTTGATGTGAACTGTTTATTATTTGTGCCAAAAATTTTTTTTTTAACATGAGATTATAAGTATTCAAATACTCTTAAGAAAAATACTATGTGGCAAAAAATAACTAGCTGTGATAATGTTTATTATTATGTATAATTTAAAACGTTGAAAGACTGCGCAATACCAGATGAGTCAGAAATTTATTAAATATTGATTTATTTCTTTAACATATAATAAGAAACATGGCTTCTGGCTAAAAAGGTTGATTTTGGTTATTATTTGTGAAAGTATATCTCAAAGGCGTGAAAAAGCCAAAAAATTAAATTTCTAATGATTAGCCGTACTGCGTTTCCTAAGTAATTTGGGGAAAAGTCATAACATTTGTAGGAAATTTGATGAATGCTTATGTGCAAGTCAATTCCGATCGCGAGCATCCCCCCCAGGTAAACCCCGGGAATTTGATAGAAGATGAGTCCCAGGGGGCGGGCATTTGGCAGTTAGCAGTGTCCCGGCCCCCTGGGTACTTGCAAACAACAAAAAATTGCCTCAAGATTTTCAAACACTATCATTTTGGAATAAAAAGAACATTTATCGACCATAAAAGATCAATATTAAACAAGAAAACCATGCATATGCTTTGTCTTTGTCCGGTGGGAGCTAGTGTCTCACTTCGTGACATTAATAGTTCACCATTAGACCATACAACTGCTCATTTTTGACTCACGATAGAGTGTATAGTATATAGGCCACAAGAAGAAGAAACCAAAAATGTGATAGGTCGGGTGGAGAGTAAAGAACAGTAGATGCACAATGTTCTGTTTAGTTTCAGTTCCTGCTGTTTTATCCAGTTCTATTAAAGTTGACAATTAGTACTTTTGTATGTCGGTCTGATGGACTGGGGGGCCGGACATTTGACCATCATAGTAGGAACGGGGGACAGAGCATTTGCCCACGAAAACTGCCCGCTTGGCCGGGCATTTGACCAATTTTTTCTAATGCCCGGGGTTTGCCCGGGGGGATGCTCCCAGCTGGAATTGTATCGCATATTAGGAAATGATGACTCTTTAAAAATCTGCGAGGGAACTTTCTGCCCCAACCCCC
>JAOBAT010011693.1:0-10215 GCA_026413305.1 Hydrozoanthus tunicans | reverse complement strand
CCCCCCCCCCCCCCCCCCCCCCCCCCCCCACCCCCTATATCAGGAGAGGGGGAGGGTAGGTAGGACCGTCGTGCTTTTAGGGACTAAAACAGTCAACCTGATGTTTTCATAGGGGTTGTTAAAGGAAAACATGTGCTAAACCAAGAGCCTTGTGTTTTATAGGGTTGAAACAAGCGAAGCTATTAAACCGCTTGCAGTCCCGTGTTTTGGCAAATGTCCTAATACGCGCGCGTTCCTTTATTTACTGTGTATCACTTGTCTTATGTTCAGCGCAACACGAGTGAACCCATCACTAGCATTAGCCATTTAGGGAAAATTATCAGTTATAATTGGTAATAGGTTAGTTTTCAAACTGAGAGATAATCTTAAGGGTAAAAAACTTTTACGTCAAGGCATTTTTTAGGTTATTTTGGGGAATTTTCCGACGGTCATCCCTACCCTTTCAACCCCGGAACCCCTCCCCCCCTCCTCTCCCTCTCTCCGGAAGCTACCTATTTAGTATGCCTGGATCCAAACGAGTGCATGAACAGCCTCAATAGAAGAGTCCAGGGAATTAGCTACCATTTATGTAACTTATAGTTTACATGAGGTGGATAGTTTGTTTCCCTTTGTATTCGGAGATCAAAGCAAATTGGCCGTCGAGGTGAATGTTCGTCGGAAGTTGCCGACAATGTAATGCGGACATTCCGTTTACTTCCTGTTGTTGATTAATGTGGGTCTGACAACCACAAGATAATAGTTATTTGCAGGAATGAAATGAAAAATTGTTCTTGTTATAAGTGTTCTTCACCGCTAATTGTTGTGTTGTCTTCCGGCATTCCATGCTAAAAATATCTAGAACAACAAGTCCCAACGGAAAGGGTGTGGACTAATCCGAGGGTTTTTCAGATGGATGAGAAAAAATTAAATTAAATTTTTAAGCTTCACAACCTCCTCTTCCCCATGTTTGTATCGACCTTACAATGATTGAAACCATCGATTTCTGGCTAGCTCGTTACTTGAATTTAAGTCTTCACTACTGATTCCCAAAATTACCCAACGTCATTGGTCACTGTTAGATAACAAGGCCAAGCCCTTGTTGTTCATAAACCAAATAACACTGAGCCAGAGTCAAACTTAAGCCTACGTTCGTGATTGTTTTCAACCTTGCAGAGCCTGATTTGAGCTGCAGCTCAGGAATTGACAATTTTTTTTCGTAAAAATCTAAATAGTGTTTTAAGAGTATCGTAAACCTTTCCTTAGAGAAGACTTAATTACTTGCTTGAATTTTGGCAAAGTTAAAGTTAACCAGCCTTTGAACAACTCAGCCCAGAAGGTTTCTTTTAAACCTTACAGAGCCTGATTTGAGCTGCAATTCAGGAATCGACAAAAAAAATTTCGTGACAAACCCAAATAGTGTTTTAAGAGAGTCGTAAACCCTTTCTTTTAAAGAAACTAATGCTTGAATTTTGGAATAGTTAAAGTTAACCAGCCTTTGAACAACTCAGCCCAGAAGGTCCAGAGATTTTTTCAAAAGAACACTCATTAAAATTCCAGGTTAACGTGATTGAGGTGGTTCTATCTCTGTTCAAATAGTCGCACTAGTGTTACAAGGAATGGTTTTAGTGGAACTTGTTATAAAATTCACCATCCCTTATGAGCACTGTTTTTTTTAA
This sequence comes from Hydrozoanthus tunicans, assembly GCA_026413305.1. Taxonomy (NCBI): domain Eukaryota; kingdom Metazoa; phylum Cnidaria; class Anthozoa; order Zoantharia; family Hydrozoanthidae; genus Hydrozoanthus; species Hydrozoanthus tunicans. The sequence continues at coordinate 8,560 of JAOBAT010011693.1, read as the reverse complement.
ACTACAAAATCCGTCTAAATATTCAATTACTCCTTTTTTCAGAATAAACATGGATCACCATTTCCGCAGATCAGAACAATAGTCGGGAATGAGGTTCGTGCGGTTGCTTTTCATCTTGCTACCACGTAAAATCCAATTGGTACCGGCCACTAGTACTAATTTTATGTCTGGCGTCATATAAACACGCCTCTGGTTATTAATTCTGTTACTGCTTTGCCGCTTTCCATCAAAAATTTTTGATTAGATAATAGTTACAATGATTACAAGAAATGGGGGTTTCAATGCATTTGATAGATGCTCCAAAGCTATGACATAAGTTATAAGATCATGATATTTACACTTGGTTTTCCTTCCACAACTCGACCATAAACGAAATCTTATTAGTATTACGGTCAATGAAGATGAAATCAGGTTTAATGAAGACTTTGTTGCAGTTTGAAGAATCCAACAATTGTTTTGAACCCACAACGGAAGAAGAGATCTTAAAAACTTTTTCGCGTTTCCTTTCGGTTCAGTTCCGTATTCGCGCCGACCGCTTTACGTTAATATGAAACTGCACACATACGTTACATCTAATTCTAAAATAGAATTTAAAAATTTAAAACACCTTTTATATCGTACTCACCAAACAGTTCAACTTTTTCATAGACCTTGAGCTGATTACTACTAAGGCAGGGAAAAAATTTACTTGCGCAAACTATACGTTTAAGACTTAATCTGGCCTTCTCGTATGTCACGAAAAAGCGCTTAGCTTTACACAAAACAGACGGGAAACACGCCTTGTAACATCAGTTGAGCGGAAGAATTGCGGACATAACATTGTAACTACGAATTAAGACGAGCCTTCACGATTGTGTCAACTGGCATTAAGCAGTCGTAGCTATTCAACGCGCTCCTGTCAATGTGTGTGGTAAAGAGGTCAAAAAAGGACGATTTCTTCAGACAGCCAGGCGTTTTACACTCTTGTTTCGAACGCCATTCCGGTTCCGCCAGTAATTTCCAGTGACACTTCAAACATTCAACACCAAGTGTAAGGCTAGTTTCATATTCAGATGTCAATTTAGAAAATACTTGAAATAGCTGATATACAAAACTTTTGCTAACCAACAAATCAACAATTTACTGATTCTTAGGTTTTAAAACACTACATTGTACAGGGTCTTTGACAATTGATAACCCAACTGCGCACGACAAATTGTCTTTTAAACATTAAACTGGAGAACACGATCTCAAGCTCAAAGACCAAATAGTGTTACAACCATAAAAATGTGTTACAAAATAGTTCAAAAGCCTTGAAGCTTTAGTCGCCGTTCGACGTCTAAGTTAGTGTGTTCACTTTTGTTCGCGAAAGATTTCAGTTTACATATGGTTTCTCTTAATTATAATAATAATAGTCCTGTTTTTAAGCGTTTTTTAAATTACTTCAGGGTGTCAAAGCTCAAGATTCATATCGTTTGATATGAAGTAGTTGACGATAAACGTTGCGCTTTGCGCCAAAATACTATTCTACTCTACCCGCAGCTTACCTCAAAACCCACAAAGAAACGAGAGATCCTATTCGGTAGCTTGAGAGTTTTGTATGCTGTCAGGTCTCAGTTGGTATGAGATTAACACTATACTTCCCGAGCTCTAGTACTTTACCGCCTACAAACATATTTCTGAGCCTACAACGAAATGAGTTGTCAAAATAACGCGCGGTAATGCAGAGCCATACCAAACTAGCAACGTGTTCAGGAAATACAGCTTACACCCGCGCACAAACCCACGCGTGTAATCTTCTCCGTATCACGGCTTTTTTTAATTACACTGGGTTGTTTAACCTTATGTAATTAGTTGTAGTTAGGAGTTCTAAGCTAGTCGGTTTTGTTTCCGAGCCCTAGGAGTAGTTTCCCACTTTCAAGAACTGCAAACGTTACCCCGCAAGAACGTCCAAGAGAGGGACATCTGACTTCTAGTAGGCATCGTGACAAGCAAAAGAGCAAATTCAGAGTTTCTTTAATTATGTATGAAATATTTTATGGAACAATTAGAGCACTCCTACAGTCTATTCTCACGAAATAACACTTTTTTCAATCTGTAAATTTGTTTTACTGATTGTATTTACTTTCGTGGTTTGAAAACAAAGGCGCGACGGAGAATCACAAGCTGCGATTAGTATTTTCTTTCATTCGTGCGTGGATATCCAAGTTGATCATGAACCATCAATGGTTTATTAAAAATCAAAAACAGCTGCACGAATTCCCCTTGGACTATTAGCACAAACAATGTTGAATAAAACAAACCACAAATGTTTTAGTCTTGTGCTCATGCATCTTTTTTTGAGCAGCAAACCTCAAAAGTGACATCATCGCGTCTTCTAGATTGTCCTGCAATTAACTCCTTCCTTCATCACTCTTTAACAGACAAGTTGTGTCACAGCGAGAGATCAAAAAGACCAATAACAGCTGGGATACATTTTCTCAAAGAACTGTAGTCTGAAGCAAACTGAGAGAGAATACATCTTTCCTTGCTTAAACGAGAAAAAAGAAAATAATACACTGAATATAAAACAGGAGCTGCCCACGCAATTACAGTAGTGCTCAAAAGAAACGTCGCGAGAATTCGTTTCGTTTCGCACGAAAACTATTGTTATGTTGCGAGAAATCGCGAAAATCTGCGAAATTTCGTTTGAAACGAAAACTCGTTCGAAATCTCGTAATCCTTTTGTCTTTTTCTCGGTGAGATCTCGGAATGAAGTTGCAAAAAAGCTCCAAGATTTCGCAGTGCGAAACGAAATCTCGCTTTCACGGAGCGATATTTCGCAGTCGCGAGAAAGATTCTCGGAGTCGTATGTACACTACTAAATAGGAAGGAAACGGACCTTTTACCTTTTGAGTTGCTTTACTTGAACTAGAGGGCAAAAGATTTTACTAGGTTGCAGAGCATTCTGCAGTTGCTCCCTTTTTTGAAACAATAAGACAAAGTTATAAAGCTTTAGGTTCTCTTTGGTTATGATAAGTGACACCGATCACCAAACAGGGCCTCCTATCGAGTGCTTTCGGACTTTGCTTCGAAGCTCGGACGAAGACAAAGACAGCGAAAGATACAGACGCAATATGAACAGTGCATTTGAAATACAGTATATACCTTCGATACCACACTGTTATTTAATGTACTCATCTTGAATGTCATAATGTTCATACCTTCACGTAGACCAATGCCTGTCTTAATGTTTCTTACGTTACGAAGCAGTCAGCTTTTTGTAGAAACGACTTCTTGACACTTACTGTCGTATTACAACATTTGCTCTACTTGCATAATCAAAACGGAGGTGTCATTCTGTCATGCTTTGATACACACAATCGTCGGCCTATCACTGATCACTTAATGACAACAACAGTGTCTTAATTGGCACAATATGTGAATAAAGATTTACTGATCTTTCGTTCTACAGTGTACAAAAGTCTCGTAAACGCTTTGTTGAGTTGAGCAGAGAAATAACACTGAACTACCCGATTTACCTAATTTAAAAGATACAGAAAAGCTTCACACACCAAATTGTTTCTTATAACTTCAGAGGAGAGTTAAGGAAATCCCAAACTTTATGATACGAATTAAAAGCTATTTCAGAAAAGCTAGAAATTCACTTTGGTTTAGCAAATTGCGCAAACGTTTCGTTGAGTTGCCGCAGAAAAACAACACTGAATTACCGCTTTTAACTAATTTTAGAGATACAGAAAAGCATCGCACGCCAAATTGTTTCTTATAACTTCAGATGAAAGAAAATCACCAATTTTATGATGCGAATCAAAAGCTAACTGAGAAAAATAAGAAAAACACTTTGGCTTATAACTGCTGTGCTGTGAGATCTCGCAAACATTTTGTTAAGTTGCTGCAGAAAAACAACACTGAATTACCGCTTTTAACTAATTTTAGAGATACAGAAAAGCTTCGCACACCAAATTGTTTCTTATAAATTCAGATGAAAGGAAATCACAGACTTTATGATGCGAATCGAAAATAACTGAGAAAAGTAAGAAAAACACTTTGGTTTATAACTGCTGTACTGTGAGACCTCGCAAACGTTTTGTTGAGTTGCTGCAGAAAAACAACACTGAATTACCGCTTTTAACTAAATTTAGAGACACAGAAAAGCGTTGCACGCCAAATTGTTTCTTATATATATACTTTTGGTTTTATTTTGTCTAATTTTCAATCTAAGTCTTATTTGAAGAAATAAAGAAGACCATTTAAATTGCGAACAAACTTGTCATCTGTTTCATGAAGCTTAACGAGTTCGAAGACACTGAAATTTTCAGTATTAAAATAGCAAATAGCAATTGTTCCATCAAAAACCACGAAGTGAAAAAAAACATGGGTGAGAATTAGTGTTTGACAAGTGAGCCCTTGTTTAAGAGATCTGCATCTTTCATTAGTTTTTAAGTGGTCGGACAAATTTTTAGTACCTTAAATTTTCACTATTGCTTCACGGAATAAACTAAACGACGGTTATGCCACCCAAAGACAAAGATTCTAGAGCGATTCGGATGGAATAGTGGATAGAAAAGGGAAGTAATGTTGGTAGAATCTTGTTCTGCCATGCCAAAAGACGAGTCGGGACAGGTACAAAAAGAACAAAAAGGATTCGCTTACAAATCCTCGGCACACATCGGATCGATAGCTCAGTTTGCGGTTTTCAATTTTACTTCAACCGTAACACTTCTAAAATGGTCAACCGACAGTGTAAATAAATTTTTGTCCGAGTTCACACTACAAACGACATCGAACAAAGTTAGTATTGTGTGTCATTTTAAAGGGTCTAGGAGAAGATTAGACAAACACAAACACACGCAAATTAGGATTGAGTAAATGGACTTTTTGTCTGTTCAGTCCATGGTTTCCTGCATCTAGCTCGTTTCTCCGATCGAGGAAGAAACAAAGAAGTTTCGAAATATTCTATTTTTTCAAATAGAAAACTTCCAGGTATCTTTATCGAGAGTGTATCGCGATATTCTGAAAAGGGTATAATTCTAACCACGATGGCATCGTTGTTTCGGAGTTAGCAAGGTTCAACTAAATTCTTGATACCATCTTGCTTTGTTTAGCTTTAACGTTTGTTTCTGTCAATTATAAACGGTAGAAATTATACTACTCACCACAAATATTTTACGATTAAACTATTACCTGCTACTGAATGAGCTTTTAAAGATTGTTATTTCCCACACTTGTCAAGCAAAGCAGGGAAAAATAGAAAACTTATTTCTAGTCCTACCTGTTATGTTGCTCAGAATACTTGTCTCATCTCCGGGCGTCAGAATGACGTCGTCTTGTCCAGTTCTTTTGTGTATGTTTCTGACTAAATGGCAAGTAGAAATGAATTTTCCCAGAGCGTGTTTAATTTGGGGTATGACAGATAGGTCCCTGAAGGCGCCTTTGGCAAGTTTAGAATATCGGTGGAATCTAACACGAGTGCTCTTGACAGCTGTCTCTCAGGATAAGGAAATGCTCCCCAGTCATTGGCTATAATTTTGAATCGCCTTTTCTGTAAAATTTTACCACTACTTTAAAACATTCTGTTTGATGAAAGACGGGTTATATAAGCTTTTTGAAAACGATTTTTGCGACAGTTGTGTGTTCGTAACCATTCAGTCATGCTTGACTTAGCGTGCATAAAATACTTCTACTGTTACTATTGATAAAATTCACATCGTAATCTGGCTGAAGAGAGGTGAAACAATGCCAAAAAAAGTTATCGGCTTGGTGCACATCCACACCGAGGAAAGCAACTCTATACCTGACCGGCTGGAGATATACCGAAACAAGATTACAGCTGAAGCTCCAGACCATGAAATTGATCTTTTAGAGGGCACTTGGTGTCCAATTTTCTTTTCGGTTAAATACGTCGGCTTTGTCTCGTCAGTGATCGATGGTTTGAGTAAACGCCAAAACTAAACACACCTCAAAGAACGCGAAGGCAAAAGCTAAGGATTAAGACTACAAAATCACCAGTGCTTTTCAGTTCACGTAGACAAACCCAAACATCTGTTAGGATACTTTGTACAATGGCTCTCGTTTAAAACCAAATGATAACAATTGTTGTAGACCGAGGTTTGTTTATCTTGAGCTGAAACCATTATCACCGCCATTACAAAGTCTTTCGCAAATAGAGACCGAACGCTGACGTGATATTGTTTGTTTATCAACTATTGTTTGATTCAAGACCGTAAACAACCTATCTACGTCTATAAAGAACTTAGTCTTTATTTACGTAGCAACCGAGTATCAGTCCCTTTAATTCGTTTGGGCAAAATAAATAACACTTCAAGCCCCACGGGTAGAAGACATTTTAAACGTAGTAAGTGATGGTCTTTTTCGATTTTTCCATTGCTCTGTTTTCTTTTATTAATAAGCAAAAACTTGATCTAACCCGCAATTGGCGAGTTTCCTAACCTCAAGTGTTGAGAATTAGCTCAGTTTATCGATACAGACCACACACCCGCTAGTTAGGGCGATATGAGACAAGAACCGACCAGTATCATTGGCAAAACAATCAAATACAAAGCACATCCATCGACAAAGATGTTAACTTTAATACATGACTGTTCCTGTTCCTTCAGTGATGCGCTTAGAAATGTGACACTTCTAAAAATAAATAGAACTCTGGTTACTTGACATTCGCTTGGGGCCGGGTATATGCGGGACACACAAAACTCTAGGGCCCAGTTGTTCTGAGTTTCGAAGGCCGATAAGCACTAATCAATGATTAAATTTGTAACCTATGTTCTTTTTACAGTCTACAGAGATTGGTTTAAGATGTAATTTTGGAATTCAAAAAAAAATTTCTCGAGGAAAATCTAAACAGCCTAAAAGGTTTTTAAAAAATTCCAGTCTTTTATAGAGAAGAAGTTACTGGTTGAGTTTTGGCTTGACCCACCCAGAGTTAACATTAACTCCATGCCAGTCTTCAAGTAACTTACTGGTGTACTGGTGAAAACATACTAATAAAAAGTTTTTTATCCATATAATTGGTTAGCGAAACATAACAGAAACTAGAATTCAAAGTATTGAGTGTTTTTTCTTGGTTACTAAGCATGACTACACCCATGGATTAAACAAAATGGGTAATTTTAGTAGCACTTATTTATCACAGTTTTAAAAAGACTTTCGGCTTAGGTCAAAAATAGAAATTTGTATCAGTAAATGCCGCGGGTTTGACAAACATCTGTTTCATACACTCCAAGCGCAATCGAGATTGACTAAAGTGTTAAGCATGAAAATGATGTAGAAAAAAAGGGCTTTTGCACAAGAGTGAAACGCATAATTGACTTTCAAATGTCTTAATAGTTTGTCCTAATAGCTGGTCTTTTCTTTCGTGTTTATAAACATTTCAGCTAAACCTCACAGCGACGCCAAAATTATTTAGCGAACTCTATGCTATAGATCAAATGGCGGAACACCTTCAGGCTATCAAAGCAACTACTGTGGAGTGCTTGTTCACTTATTAAAAATGGCTGCGATCTGTCGTCAAAAAACGTTACAGAGGATTCACTATTCCCGGGCCACTATCGGTCAGACTATCTTGTTAGCCTGCTGTGTAATCTAAAAATTGTACCATACTAACAGACCTTTAGGTGGGCCTGAGTGAAGATTTTATCAGGGGTTACTCATCAGCTTAAGTGTGTATAATTAGTAGCTATTATGTTCTTATCGCAGGTCGAAGCCGTGGCACCATGTGTCTGCCAAAAAGTCAGCTTCCGCAGGGCAAAACGACTGGTTCATATATCTTACCCTAAGATAACTAATCTGCCTATAACCAGGTCAAAGCCTCCATCTGCTTGAAATAAAATGAATTCTAGTTCAACGAATAGATTTTGCGTTAGGTGAACAAAGAGAACCCACGTCAAACTGTACTGTATGTTATCGAAAACAACAAGTGACCCAAAACGGGAAAAACGATTCAAAAGCAGATTGTTGTCTTTTTGTTTTGGTAGAAATTTTCTCCAAACCCTGAAGCAGTTAAGAAAAGAGACATCTGCGGGTAGCTGATACCAGTCGCTATAATCAGGGTACAACTAAAATATTGAACGAGACTGCGCTGAAGGAGCAGGTGAAACGAGCGATGGGGGCTGATTCCTGCCATTATTGAATTGCCATTTATTAAAAGCTGTGAAGGTCAATTAATGTGAACTATTGTTTGAGTTTTAATAATTACATAGCACGAGACAAGAACGGCCGCGCTATTGGCTACAAAAAAGTGGATAAACAAGTTCAGATTAAAGTTTTAAACACATAGCCGGGATTTTTAGTGACTACTGCTACCATATATATACCTTTACTACTCTTAAGCTATAGTTAATACATGTACAATAATAAGCTTAAGCTTTGACACTATTAAGTATAATTTAAAACACGTCAACATTTAGCAGTTTGTTATTGTTACTGTTACTACCACTATTACTACTAATAATAATACTAGCCACTACTACAAGTACTACTACTGCTATTCTCAGAAGATGAACTGAAAGTTTCCGTAAAAAGTCTAAAACATAAAAAAGCATGTTATTCTGATTTGATAAAAAAC
>JAOBAT010011681.1:18231-32505 GCA_026413305.1 Hydrozoanthus tunicans | reverse complement strand
GGGGGGTCAAGCTTCATAAAAAAAAAAAAATTTTTATGCCGCCCGTTCTATACATACATTTTAATAGGATACTTCGAGGAGCAAATTTTTTTCTTTTTTCCGGATTTTTTTTAGAAGTCTTCCACAACCCCCTCCCCCTCTTCCCCACTATGATCAACTGGTTCGTCCCTTCTTATCATATTTCTTTTTGTTGGCCATGATAACAGCCAATTCAACAAAGCAGACTTGTACAGTTTTGTACGAAAGAAAAATACTGCACACCTTACGAACATTTGAGGCTGAATTCCTCAACTAAATAGAACAATCAACCTCAACTCAAAATCAATTTCTTTTAAAAACAAATTGCAAGTGGATCTTGTGTTCATGGACGGAAGTGTTAGATTGGAGAGAACACCGTTCCCGGCCTCTTCTAAACAGAAAATCTTTTAGATTTTTTCCTTCACTAGTAAACCAGTTGGCTTGGTGACACTTTATAAGCACTCAGATGCTTATGAACTTTGCTTATTGAAACTCAAACATAACTTTCACTCCTTCTAAAACTTGCAGACGTGTGCTGGTGCCGAACGCATGCGCATGCATGCCTCTCCAAACTCGTTCATTTTTTCTAGCAATTAGAACAAAACTCGTATATATCCTAGCACCATCGTGTAATAGGCTTGAATATCCATTCTACGGCCATGGATGTGTATAACTCCTTAAGAGGTTTTATACTTTATAATCAGCCATAGATTGACTTAAACATCTTTGAATTAAAATTTTCGTATTATTACTAAAGTTTAATTTCCAAAATTCTTTTATTGACCGCACTCATATAATACAGCGCGTGATAAATTAAGCTAGCTTGTAAGTTGAACGGAACTAAAACAGAAGGGAGACGGAAAAGTCCGAGAAAAAGTTTTTGTTGTCACTATTTAAAGTACTAAACGAAATCCAGTTGCTAAATTCGCTAATCAAATGAAGCCAAATCCCTAATATTCGTCAGCGTCCAGGAGGCTTGGAATTTGAAAATGATATTTCTTCCGGATCGTACCTCGATACGAAACTTAATTTTTTGCCGTTGTATTGACCAGAATCCCGAGTGTATTTATCTTCATTATGACGTTGAAAGTCTTAACTGTTCGTTATTTCTTCAACACAATTTATAGCCGCATGCAAAAAAAAAACCTACCAGTTTATGTTCCTGTAAACAGCTAACGGTTACACGCTTTTTTAAACAATAAAGAACCCATAAATTTGGCCGGGGCTCATTGTTCTTAATTTTTTGGCGATTTGAGCCTCAAATTGTTCTTTAAATGCTCGTATTTTCATGTATGTTTAAACTGAAGAAAAACTAAGCCAAAAATGTTGCATTGTTGTATTGGAAAATGAATTTGGTCAATTTATCCCCTGCGAATTTATCGTGGATTCGCCGACATTTTCCCCGAGACGATTTCCAGTGATAATAAACTGCGAAGAATTTCTTGTTTATTCTTTGATTTTCAGTTAAAGATCGAAGTTCAAAGTTTTAAAAAAAAAATAGCTATCGAGCCCGAGCCTCAGCTCGTTCTTAACTTGTTCTTAAATTTTGGCCAATCTGAGCCTCGTTGTTCTTATAAAGTTGTTCTTATAGAAAAATAGCGCGTATAGCTGTTTTTCTTGCTTTACAAACACGCTGTCCTCGAAGAGCGTTTTGTCCCTCGGAGCTTGCATCGCGTTTTTTTTTTCTAGCTTCTTTCACATGTGGTAAAAGCTGCACATAGTTTGAGCATTGCAACTTTAGTAACAACAATGGCGATAACAATAATAACAAAACTAATAATAGACTTCCTGATCTTATTAGAAAATATATTTAACGATGCTTTTTCTATGCTAGTTAGTGTAATTGCGCATCATTTTGGGCGCGTGATCATATTTATGTGTGAAAACAATTTTTTTTTTCATTCTGGAAAAATTTGGTTTATTTAAATGAACACAGAGCAACATATTGTGTTAAACTGATTTGGTCTTGCTTTTCAAATGTATAGACTAAATATAGATACTGGCGTTATATTAATAAGCTAACACTTCTATTTGCCGATTGCAGCGGCTTTTTGGACCATTAATTATGCAACAAGTATGAAATTATAGCGTAACAGATTTACACGCAGAGAAAGATTGCATCTTTATTACTTTTTAATACGTTTTTAAGCCGTTCGTATATCAGTATATTAAAGATTCCAAATAACTTCGGTTACAATCGGTTATGTAACGTCCAAGGTCGAGCATAGCTAGATAAAGTATTTAAAACGCGTACGCGCAAATTTGGAGAGAAAAGCTCTCAGATTGTGGGTAAAAGAAATACTAATCAATTATAGCCTGAATACTCTTTGAAATCTTCAAGACTTTTGATTTTATCAAGTAATCGAATCGTGGGTTCCATAACGTACGCGTCCTCTGTTGCTCTGACTTTGATGATGGTGACGATGATGATGATGGCGTTGATAATGATGAAGAAGGTATTGCTAAGTTTGAAGATTATGATGTGGCGTTGATGATGCAAGATGATAATAGAAATGATGATGACAATATTCATGGCGATGATGATGACGATAGGAAAAAGTGCAATATTTAGCTTAAGATGCAAAAGTTGACGCTGATTACGATGCAAGGTGCTGATGGTTAAAGCAACTATGGCGATGAGAATGAAGGTGTTACTGATTTCAATTAAGATGGTGACAATGATGGCGGTGATGATGGAGATGATGATGATGATAACTTTTGAAATGATGGTGACCATGAAGATCAATTTCCGTTGTTGATGTTATCAAAATTGTGACGATGATGGTGACTATAATTAAGGGTACGTTGATCATGATATGATAGCAATGATAACAATGTTTGATGGTGATACTGGTAAGCTCTGCACGTAGTTAAGAACACAATAAATTTTAGGAAAACTCAAAAAATGATGTAAAAAACTTCAATTGTCATTCGCTACAAAAATTTTTGGTGTAAATAAATTCTGCTAGCATCCATGCACCATTTAAAGCTGGTTAACGTTAAAATAAGTTTTGCTATTCGGTTTCGAAGCTTAAAAGACCTGAATTTCAGCACTGGAAATTAAAGATTATAAGTTATACGTTCTTGTTTAGAACAAAAAAAACTCGGCGTAGTGATAATTTGTGTGCTGTGAAATTAAAGGAAGTACAATGCAAGCAATCGTTTACGAAGATTCTGCTTACGTCGGATCAGTAGATGATCAAATTGGCTGAAACAAATTGAAAAATAAGAGTTAAAAAGCAAGGCCAATGCGACGTTTGTTAAATATATTTTGTACAATATTTCGACTGGCCATACCAGTCTTTATCAGGTACAATTAAGAATCGTTACAACTCAAGCGAAATATATACAAAAAATGATTGACAGGACCAGAAATTGATGTTTAGAATGTTTCATCTTTGGCATCCAAGCCTTTAATTAGGTTTGAGGGTTTTAGCTCTTATAATAAGAGCAGATTCTCTAGCTTTACGAATGGAATCGCGGGATGAAAACAATTTTTCGATAGGGATGAGTTGCGTGTCAGTGGCAGTGTGGTTACCATGGCAACCAATAGGTTTTGTTAAGGGAATAAAGCAGCATTGCATGTGTTTCTGGACAATTTTAGAAATTGGTCATGAGTTCATGACGTAAGAGGGCACGAGGAAAGTGTTGAGATAAAACGAGGCGATCCGAGTCTCATCTCTGCTTTGCGAGTGCCCTCTTACGTCACAATAAAAATTGTCTAGCAACACAAGCGATGCTGTTTTATCCTTTTTAGAAAATAACTATAGAGAAAGTGTGTTACCCTGTTATTTGAAAAAAAGGTCTTGAGCTGTGTCATGTTAAACTCATTTTCAATTTTCTCATGTAAAATGATTCGAAACAAATTAGAGCGCGCGTTATATCAGGATTATTTTCTAACTAGATTTAATCCTGGGTTAAGTTAATTGGAGCTTTGAGGAACTGGGCCCTTCATTCCAACGGCAAAATTTTTTGTTTAACATTTTCGCATAACCTTCAGTACGTCTATGCATCATCAGTGAAATTTTGTTGATTTTGTCGTTTGCATTTCTAATTGAACGAGAGAAGTTTTTCACGGTGAAATGTTATATATCGATCGTGCTCGTGATCGGCTATGTTCAGAATCAGAACAATTTTTATTCACTGGAAACAAAAATATATGATTACAATAATAATAGAAGTAATACAATGAGCGACCTATAACATTAAATTTTAATGTTGAATTACCTAACTTGAGTGTAATGAGCGTGGGTTTTTCCCAATTCATGTGCATAGTGCTCTTTTATTAAATCGTAACATGAAGTACCTGCAAAGATCAATGATTTTAAGTAATGACCCGAGTAACAACTAGGGAGGGTCATCGGCAGTGGAATACAGAAAGGTGCTAATTTGCAATATTATTAAACTGTTGATTTGATTGACTAAAATTTAAAAGTAGGCAGGTGTGTTTCTTTCCAGTTCACTCATTCATTCCTTTCTGGTTGAAAATTCATTTTTTTAAATTCAAGAATAAATCTACGTGGGGAACATTGAAAATTAAAACGTTTCCTTCACTATTGTTTTGGAGTTCTATGATTGGCTTAATTATTATAGCACAAAAGAAACATTGCTTTAAAATAGAGTTTCACTGCTTTTTACTTAAAAGCTATGTGGTTTACTGGTCGATGTGTTCTCAAGATGAAAAGTTTAAACATTCTGGTGTGGGAAAAGTGAAATGCCGCTGAAGAATGGGAGATTCACTAGTTCTCACACGGACCTTTGCTAAAACATCCTTCAATATGCTGATACAAAACGACATGAATCAAAACTGTGTGGGTGTTTGTCGATGTGTAAGACATCTGCACTTTCACCCGCGTTTGCCAAAATGCCGAGCATTACAACCTGCGCAAGGAAACTTGAATACGGCCGCACATGAGCGGAGTCCATTAGGGGATAGAGTCTTTCATACTTGAAAAATAACCGAAGTATTCTACCATTTAAAGAAAGCCACGAATGGTTTTTATAACAGTATAATATATAATAGAGTTTTGATCGTTTTCGAATTTCTGAGCATGACGACTCGAAAACTGACTAACCAGTGTATCGCAGTTTGAAAAAACAACTACTATCGGGTTTTATATTTAGTTTGGACTTTGTCCTAGCTGGCATTTGGCTTATTGACGATTTTCTCCAAAATCCTTAAGATCATATGGCAGTATGTCTTTTCAAAAGACATTAGTGAGTAATCGAATATCTTAAGCGAAACCTTGCATAGTGTTGCAAATGCTATCCACAAGGTTTAAAACTAAAAATAAAAGAACAGCCATGGAGTGAGCGCTTTCTTTTGAAACCCTAGTTAGCTAGTAATTACAGAAGGACCCGTGTTACCTATAATTATGTCTAGACAAGGGAAGTTAATTAATGCTTGAGAATCAGAATTTTGAAGCTCATTTGTTTGTGAGATCGGACTTAGAAGTGCTTTGCAGAACTTTTTAAACGTATTTTGTGCTAAGGTTATGATGCTATGGACTGAGTTAAAGCATTTAAGAGTAAAAAATGTACTAGAGTTCATTCCTATGTATCCTTTCAGATCGCTTCGTGTCACTGATAAGTCCCATTAAGGACAAAACAGCTGTCTGCCACTGCAAATTCAAGTTTTTTCCGATTTTTTCATTTTAGATGCATCTTTTTAGCGACATGTTTACTATATCGCTTTCGTTTTCACTTATTTGTCATCACATAAAATACATTAAGTCAGCAGTAAAATCGCCGAAGACGGCTCGTGACTTTCAAGTTTTTTATCAATTCTCCCAACATATCGCCCTCGCGTTTATGTCACAGGCCAAAGACACGGAAAGTGCGTTTTATTGCTAAAATGAAAAAGGAAACATGCCAAGACTGTGATATGACGTCAGCGGTACGTGTTCTAGTTTTTCCGCCTTGCGTGCGCGTGGAAGACGTTCTCGTCCCTTAGTTCCATTCGGCTATACAACTCCTTGTTGTCGTTGTACGCGGGCATTGTTACCAAAACCTGAAAGAAACGGAGTTTTAGCCAAATTTTGAGTGCTTTCTGCCTCGGTTGGTTTTATAGGGAAAAACAAAACTAGTACTGTTTTCAAAAACCGTTTTAGAAATTTACCGACTTTTCGTGATTTGACTAACCATGCATTACAGGCACCTCAAGTTTACTCTGTAACTAAAATCGTTAAGTTTATTTACTGTCGCCTTGGATTCAGGAAGGAATTGTAAAATTCTTCAAGTTGAATAGGATTTTTGTGATGCAAACAGCGCGAAAACTGAAGACTACCCGAAACCTGTCACTTTGACGATAACGTTTCTAAAGTCCTACAAGCACGCGAAGCAGTTATTCCGGCGGCGGCAGCCAACCATAGTTGATTTGTGAAATATGCTAAAGGCCTTTGTAAACTACTTTTAAAAAAGTTCCCAAGAGAGTTCTAAACACGAGGTTATGGTGTTCACATTTAAATATGCTACTTGTTACTATTGTTTCCAGTTTCTGTTTGCTAACTTTCAATGAATACTTTACAACGCAACGCCATTAACCTTCCTTGTCAAACGGTTCTTTGTTATTGTCATTCGTGGGCGAGAATGAAATGCATTGTAAACGATGGCTGCAACCAAGCAGCATCAAAGTTGACCTATGAAATATTCCAAAGCCTTTGAAAACCATATGAAAAACAAGCTCCCAAGAGAGCGAAAGCACGAGGAGGCGCGGGCATAATTTGTTGACCATTTGAATCACTAATTTGTGACTATTGTTTAGTTTGAAACTCAGTCTTTGTTTGCTTATTTTCATTGAGTATAACAACTGAACAACGCGGTTCAGTTTCTTGTTGAATAGTTCGTTTTTATTGTTTTCGTTCGCCAAGTATTTTCTTTGAACGTTTGAGATTTCTGAAATAGTTTCTTTTCAAGTTAAGCACTGATTTCCGAACACCATCCGGAGAATTGCAGCTGTTAACCGAAGACTAACGAACAGTTACGAAGGCGAACCGATTATGCGTGGTCGAGCGATTAGTACCAACACAAGCATGTAAATTAAAATAAATATAGAAAACTCGAGTTTCCGTGGAATATTGCTGTGTTGTGGTTTGGTTGGAGAAGCCCGTAGTATGAACAAAAAAATTATTCGGAATGAAAACAACGAGAGACCGCAGGAAAATTTAAAGATTGTGTTAACAGTATCAGAATCGGAGTGAATTCAACTTCCCTTGGCGTGGGTTTGAAGCCTGTATTTTTATAGACGTTGCACCCGGCGTCGGTTGAATCGCTTTGTGAAAAATGGCAGGTTTACGTCCACCAGAAAACCCTCCAGCACCTGATCTTTCTCATTTGACTGAAGAAGAGAAAAACATTATTATGTCTGTAATGGAAAGACAGCAAGCAATGGAACAGGAGTCTGTAGCGTTAGCCAAGTAAGTTGGTCTGTTCAAATGTGCCGCGGTTTAACATATATCAATCGTCGCTGATATAGAATTTGTGAACAACTTGTTACGGGTTTGACTCGTCCTTTTCTCAGTTTTGATCAGAGTTAATTGATTTATTTCGACCATAGTATTTATTCCTTCCCCTGGGATTTTACGATCTTGTTTTTCAATGAACGGAAGGAAATTCAAAGCGACAGGAGAATAATTTTGCCAAGCTTGCATTTTGCACGCATGAAATATCACTTGTGGCTTTTTGCTTCTGCACTTATAGGTCGCTCGTGAGAGAAGTGGAGACATTTCAGCATAAAGTTGAAAATAAAACAGGACAAACTAACCCAACACAAGAAGAAAATGTGTGTGAAATATGCCATAAAACGAAGTTTACTGATGGAACGGGGAAAGAGTGCAAATATTGCAAACTCAAAGTCTGCGCGAGGTGCGGAGTTCAAGTCAGTATTCCTGGCTCAAAACAGGTACAGTCAAAACACTTGTCGAAATCTTATAGTATTTTACGAAGTCTCGATTCGTAATTCATTGAAAAAAAATATTACAAATATCTTATCAGCGCATATATCGTTTATATGTCTATTTGTGGCAATTTCTGAAGAATCTTTCATTTGCATTCTCAAATTTTTGCTAGCTAGAACATGCATTCTTGCCTGATTCCCCACAATCTCATCTATTAACTATTTTGCGTTTTTATTTTTATTTTCATGTATTTGTCAACGGTGACCTGCGTACAGGCTCAGGTGAGTTCTTTAGCTTGTCAGAATTTATGATATTTGCACTTTGTGTTCTGTTCCTACGTCCAGGGAGATTTGCGAGGTTCAGTGCACATATTCAGGTTGTAAACATTATTGACAGACAGAATGCGGCCCTCATGAAATTTTAAAAACTTTTCTGTTGTGGCGTTCGATTGAAAAAAATCAAGAATAGCTGCGCGTCATGGTTTCTCGATTATCAGCCAAATTTATTGACCATTACAGATCTTGAAAGTTATTTAGAACTGAGTTGGTTTGCTTTTAAAGTCACGAGTTAACTCGCGGCTATCAAATATTTTTAGACAAAAAAGACTTAGCTTGGGGAAACCTTAGAATTTTTTGTCGATTCTATTATTCATGTAGAATATTTTCTCAGCAACTGGAATCGCTTTTCAAGAAACGTCTCTTAAAAGAAGATCTCAGCGACATTTTATTGCGTTTGAATAGCGGTTATCTTCAACTGTATGAAGTAGGCCGGTGTTCCATAGTTTTTTATCCAGCGATTTTTTGAATGGCTGTTTTTGGTTATATATTATTATTTTTCTAAAAGAGATATTTTATGCGGATTCACACCCACCTTGCAGCAATATTTCAGTAATTACATAGTAGTCCTTCAAGTGAAAACCATGGAATCTTTGCATTAACTAAAAATATTACTCGTGGAAATGAAAATGGTTTTCGAACGCTAAGTAAGACTTATTTTTATAAATTTGATGTCTGAATGAAATCATGCTAGACCATTCTAAACTAAAGAAGACATAGTGTATTCGTGGCGAGCGAAAAAACAATTTAAGGCCGAACCTCGGAAAAAGAGGCCACTCTTTAAGAACTCGGAGCTATTTTAGTTCTTTTTGTAAAATTATTAAAAAGAGGAAGTAAGTGCTTTATTTAGGGTAAGTCGGAGATGGCTTGTTTGAAATTCATCATTTGAGCTTCCTTCATAAATATGCATAGGGTTGAGACTTTTCAATTTTCTTCTGTCCAATGCATAATTGGTGTGTTTAGCCCGCAGTTTCGAATATTTGCGGATTACTCGTCAGGCATCGAGAATACGCATGCAATCACTCATTTAAAAGACGATATTTGATCTAGAGTTTTTGTTCTAATGGACATTTTTCCAGGCCGTTAATCTCGCACTTGAAGAAGTATACCTAACTGGGTGATAATCTGCCGGTTTACTTAAAAGATGCGCTTTGAAAATTAATTCAGTCCCTGATATGTCGTTACGTTCACTCATTACTTCTTTTTTTTAAATTAACAAAAATAGGGTTTTAAACCCAGAAATAAATCGACGATATTTATTGTACATACGAAATATTTCATTTAGAAAATGACCTATAAGCTGTAAACATATTAAAGTAGGTTTCTCCCGGGTTTGTAGCTATGTTTACTATAAATTCTCACTGCCTGTGTAAACAAATAATTTTTTGAAATAAATATATCTTGACTGCACAGGCCTAACATTTAGATTTGATAAAACAGATCAAGCATAAAGTTATATCAAATTTTGTGTACAAAAATACTGTTGTGAAAACCAAATGGTAATATATACACAAGTTCTCATTCAGTTAAAATTTTATTAAACCATGTAAATTAAATACCCCTAGTCTGAAGCGTTTTGCCTTCTTGATCTCATACAAACCACTGTAATGAGTAGCTCTGATTTTGCTAAAAGATGCCAAATATTTTTGTAAAACTGACTTTGATGAATATCTTACACGTGTACTAGTTACAATTTAGGAATATATACTCAGATTTTTCTTTACTTCACAAAAAAATCTCTATGCAAATTCCTTTCACAGCTTTGCATGCCATCTGTTTTAGCATGGCAGTCATATTAACTCAGTTCTGACTCTAATAACAGTTTTTAGATTATGTGTTTGTTGCAGCAATTAATCTGCATACATTTATTCACAGTAGACATTCATAATGCAGTGGCCTAAGCTGGTGTTTTTTGACTTGGAGGGCTAGAGTGCTAATATAAAATCAAGACTTAATGTTCCGAACTTTTAATTAAATTGATAGTGTGACTGTGTCTGAATTTTCTCAGCTAGTGGCAAATGTGAAGCCTGAGTGCAGCACGTACTACTGAATATTGTACCAAAACTAATGAACCTTATAAGCTATTAAATAGAAAGACACAACAAGTTGCGGCATTGCTGAAATTGAAAAGTTGTATTTATTTAATTTTAACTATCTTAAAACAGTTCAACCATTTACTTACATTGTGGTCTTTCAAAAGGCAAGTTATTAAGTGCAATAAGTTTGTCAAAAGGCTTTTGAATTTTTTTGCCAAGCAAATAAAATTTAATTCAGGCAATCTGATGCAATGCCTGAATAAATTCCAAAGCCTAGCAGCAAATGTATATAAAAATGTAGTTTTTAATAATTTTAATGGCATATCTAGTAGTTTGATATTTGTCTCTTGTAGTATGACTGATTTGAATTTAAGCACTGGTAAGAATTACTTTTGAATTTGAATGTGAGTTTATTAATTTGCTGGTGAAGAAATTTGTTTTGTGTGTTACTAGCATAAGGTATCTTTTAACTTGTTCATATGTTTCTTTCCAAATTCAAAATAGTAATTTGTGAACTTTTTGTCGCTTCAGTAAACAGGTGAAAAATATTTCGAATCAGTTGAATGCAAATTAATAATTATGAACATTAACAACTAATCTTGGACTGTGAATCAATGTTGTTATTTTGACCAAAAGAAAAATAAATATGAAAGCTTCAGATTTTTCCAGAAAAGCCAAACGCTTGAGGTTTATATGAGCTGCGATGCTTGATACCAAAATTACTTTTTGTTGTCAAGATGAGTCATGAAGATTATGGTGATCTTTTCACATCTTGTTTTAATTTGTATAGTTGATTGGTCTTTCATCTTTGAATCTCATTCCCAATTCCTGTGTGATGCAACTGACAGCTTTATTTATATGTGTGCTTATTGATGATTAATTTTTAACTGCTTAAACTTAGATAAGAGTTACCCAACAAAATCCACAAAGTTCATAATTGTAGTTTGTGGCTTTATTATTATTTTTTGACAACTTCTAATGATGCCCGCAGAAATTACTGAGATATTCCAGGCCTTAGCCTGACTAACTACAGCTCACAGCTATTTTTCTTGTTCAAGACTGCCTTATATGGTTGAAAATTGTGTTTCTATTTTTTTTAAATTTTACTTGTGGTTTTATGCTTTAATGTAATATGTTATAAAACTATTTAATACCAAACTCCCTTGATCTATGCTATATCCAAGATTATTTTGAAGCTAAAATCGCCTCTAAAAAGTTGAAGCCAAAATGGCACATTGAATTTTTGAGGATATTACTATGATTGTATAGCTATAGTCTTTATTGACAGAACTAGATTTAAATTGTTCATTTGAAAACAGTTTTTTTGACTGAGGTTACAATTATACCACAATACAAATCAATGAATTAAGAGGTTGGGCAAGACTTAAATAAGAAAACAAGAGGGCTTAGTTGTTTCACAATTTTAAAAGTCTTTTTAAGAGTTCAGCTTAGAATGAAATGATTACAATCCCTGATCAATGGCACAGGGACTCCCTGACCCCCTCTCCCAGTTTTTCTTGTCAAATTGAGTATTTTAGGTGTATCATCAAATTCTCTAGGCAAATCCTCAAAATATTGCTTTTAGAGTGAGCAACACAACTAAAGTCTTCTCAGATGATCTAGATGAAAGGTGTTCTAAGAAATAAATGTAAATTTTGTATTTGTTTTAGTTATAAACTGCAGTGTAATCTCAGTTGCATACTTTGTAAGTGCATGAAGATACTCAAAGCACATTGGCTGAAATTTTGTATCACCACTCATGTTGATAAAAATCTTATCCCCACTGATGGAAGTAGGGATATCTTTTTTACCAATTTTTATGTAACTCTATATCTCCCTGCAGTTTATAATACATTTTATTTTATACGAACTCTGTTATGCACGAGGCTTTTTTACTTCACTAAATGAAAACAGTATATCTGTAAATGGCAGGCCTGGAGATTTCAGAAATTGTTGGAAACCAGTTTTCGGTTCCATGCATTTGATTCATGGGAAACTGTCGGAAACCACTTTTCGGTTCTAAAAATTTTGATCCTGGAAATTTTTTTTTCTAAAAAGAAAACTATAAAAGGGCAGGGTTGGAATTTTATAATGAATGTGTTTTTGGTAAGCAAACATTACGCGTGCATCTATGACAAAATGTAAAATACATTTTGTTCCCGCAGATTGCAGTTTTTTGAATCTTGAAAACAACAGTTTATAGCCATTTTTAAAATTTTTTTCAACTGATTCTGTTCATATTGCTATCGGAAACCATTTTTTGGTTCCGCCATTTTGCCAGCACATAACTGACACGTAACCGGAAACAATCGTTTCCGTGAAATCTTTAGGCCTGAAATGGTTTGAACCAAGGAGTAACAGTAGATCGTATGGTAAGATTGCACAGGTTAGTGTAGTCTTGAGAAGGAGTAGCTGTTGTCTATGTAAGTGACTGACACTTTGACAACCTGTGCAAAGCCATCTTTGGGTCAAATGAGAGGGATAGTGCATCTGGCAAGCAAATACTGATTGGTCGGTTAAGTTGTAATGAGATTGGTTGTGGAATTAAAGTAAATTGTGATAGAAAGTCATGAAACATAACTTTAATCACACAACCAATCAGGTTTTGACTTTTTGCACGGATTGTCGAAACATTCACTTACATTGAAAACAGTCCTTCTCAGGACTACACTAACCTGGACAATCTCACTATATGATCTGCTGAAAATAGTATGTTTGAAGGGTCTAGTGCAAAAACAATGTAAGTGACTTTGTATGAAATGCTAATTCCCAGCAGTTATAAAGAGATAACAGGGATTATGTTCGGAAAAAAATAATATGACAACTCTATCAAAAGTCACTTACATCGTTCTTACACTAGCTAGGCCCTTCATTTATAAGTCAATCAGAAATAAATTGCATGAAGGCAACTTCCTGCACTGCAGTGCCCTAGCTGACTTGCGTTCAAACTCATGCCTCTCTTTAAACTGGTTAAATTCTTGGGATAGCAGTTGGTAAATCCAAGGATGTCCCAAATGCTGAGACAGCCTTTTTTTAAATCAAAGACTGAGATGTAACAATATGAAACCAGACTTAAAATACTGTGACACTATGTTAAATAGAATTTCAAGCAAAATAAGGATTATGAGCTCTGCTGGAAATGCCAAGAATGTGAGCCATATTGTCACTAGTACTGCAAGATGGTGAAAAAATATAAAATATGAGACCTTGTGAGATGACGAAAACCATTGTCATTTGCTACCCTAATTCTGATTCTGACTCAGTTCTTTGAGGTTGGTTTTCTTAAAATCGTTATGGTATCTTTGATAACAGTTTAAATTGTTTTATAAAGGCACTACAGAAGAATAGATCTTTTTTAAATAATCTGCTGCTAGAGTTGATATACCCTTTAATATCTACATGTCACTTGTCATTGTGTATAAGTTATCACTGTATGTAAGGGTCTTTTTAATCGTCAACTTTTTTTGTTAACACTTGTGTCAACATTTGATATAAGTGTCGCTGACCACTGACTCAGATTGTTGAGGCTGCGATGTTAGAGTTTTCCACAAGATTGCACCATATGTAACTGAAGATAGTTTTTAGATAACTAGTGCAAGGTTGGGGCAAAGTTAGTTGTTTGCTCTGTTTCTCAGACCATAGCTAGTGACACTTTTATGATCTACAAATTTTGTTCAGAGACAAATCAAGCACAAGTTTATGATGTGATTTGTATGACCATGTTACCATGCAAGATGATGTCAACCAACAAGTTTTCCCCAAGCTAAGTTTTATCAAGAGGATCTGCATTTGCATCACAGCTGGAGAAAGTTAAAATCCTTGCTGTTCAGTTTTGCAGTTTTTGGAGTTTAGATGCAAAAGTTGTGTTGCAATTTCCTCTTACACTATCACATATGAATTAGTTATGTGTATATATAGCCTGTTGTGTTCAGTGTCTTGTAAACTGTTGTGTTAAATGTGCACAGTCTGTTAAAACTGACATAAATTGCC
>JAOBAT010011670.1:0-10216 GCA_026413305.1 Hydrozoanthus tunicans | reverse complement strand
GACGACTTTCTCCATTCGCTGAAAGTTTTCATTCACTGCTTTACCTTTCTGGTTATTATTTTCAGTTGACGTCTCTTCTGGAACTTTTCTCGGGTCAATCTTCAATACTTGTAATTTCGAGCGGATAATGAAGTTCACCGGACATTGTTTTGACTTTTGAAGTCCGTAACTCAAAAAAGTCTGTACAGTAGCTTATTAACCTAAGTTTAGCCAATCAGAACGCTAGAAATTTGGTTATTGACCGAAAATCAGAGTTACCATTTAATAATAGTTAGGTAATATAATCAACGTACAAAGATGCATCAAGTTTTTCCACTTATTAATAAACAAAAATTTTAGGCTCTGTTTGAACGAGTTTAACGATGTCTTGCAGGTGATGGTGTGCGGCAGGTTGTTCCAAATCTTAACTGCCCTATCATCGAAAGAGTTCTGGGCTGTTGCCGTGCGGCACCTCTGGATACTAAACAAGTCGCGGTTTCGAGTGTTATAACTATGTAAATTGCCTCTTTGTTTAAAAAATTTAGGTAAGTAATCTGGGGCCAGGCCATTTGTACACTTGAACATTAGTACGGCATCTCTGTAATTTAACAGTGCTTAAACAGGTAGAAAATTTTAAAAAGCTCTTTAACGTAGGTGTTATGTGGTCATATTTTAGTAAAGATATAGCACGGTATTTTCGGTTTTATTCCCTATGTGAACGGATATGCTGGTGTCACTTACGGATCCCTTGTTCAACAGGGCCCAGGACAGGTAGTGCTGCTCGTCCGCGTCTTCTATCTTCACTAGGTAGCCCCCAGACTTCCGACATGCCTTTTTTGCGCTCGGCCAACTCACTCTCAAGTGGCTGAATTTGTAGCAAGAAGTGCCGTAGTGTTCCCATCCGATGTCACATATCAGAGGAGCTATAAACAGCAACAGAAACGTAAGTGCCGTTAACGCTCTAACAAGCCCCCCGCCAAAGCTTCAAGTTTTAAATTAGCCCCCTCTCTAATTAAGGCCCCCGTCTAGAGCGTCAAGTTTTAAATTAGCCTCCTCTCTGATTAAGCCCCCCGTCTAGAGCGTCAAGTTTTAAACTAGCCTCCTCTTTAATTAAGCCCCTCGTCAAGAGCTTCAAGTTTTAAATTAGCCCCCTCTCTAATTAAGCCCCCCGTCTAGAGCGTCAAGTTTATAAATAAGCCCCCCTCTCTAATTAAGCCCCCCGTCTAGAGCTTCAAGTTTTAAATAAGCCCCCCTCTCTAATATGAGCCCCCCGTCTAGAGCGTCAAGTGTTAAATTAGCCTCCTCTCTAATTAAGCCCCCCGTCTAGAGCGTCAAGTTTTAAATTAGCCCCCTCTCTAATTAAGCCCCCCGTCTAGATCGTCAAGTTTTAAATAAGCCCCCTCTCTCATTAAGCCCCCCGTCTAGAGCTACAAGTTTTAAATAAGCCCCCCTCTCTAATAAGCCCCCCGTCTAGAGCTTTAAGTTTTTAATTAACCCCCTCTCTATTAGGACCCCCGTCTAGAGCTACAAGTTTTAAATAAGCCCCCCCCCTCTCTAATAAGCCCCCCGTCTAGAGCTTTAAGTTTTGAATTAACCCCCTCTCTAATAAGCCCCCCGTCTAGAGCTTCAAGTTTAAATTAACCCCCTTCTCTTATAAGCCCCCCTCCCCGTCTAGAACTTTAAGTTTTATATTAGCCCCCGACTCTAATAAGCTCCCCAATCCAAACCCTAACGTAAAAGCGAAGGAACTAACATAAATTGTAAGGCGTATTGGCTCAGAAGTATATTTTGTTAACTGTTCTGTCTGTTTTATATTTGGAATAATGCTGATTATAATAAATGCGAGTAACACAGAGTCACTAGTGGTCATCAAATCTTATAGGTATCCCTACCTAATGGTGTGTTTTTGTCTTTCGCAATCTATAAACAAGCCACCCCTCCCCCCTCTCTAATAAGCCCCCCTCGGGGAGACTTATTAGAGAATTTACGGTTTTTTGTGGGCTGTTGGTAAGTTTGCAGTTTAAAGCCTTCACTGCACTCGGGGTAACAGGTCTATTACAGGACTCCGGTTCCCTTTAGAGGACTCCGTTACTCGTTTTGCCCAGCAATTATAGAACTCCGTAACAACTCATATTACCGACCCAGAAGGGATAGAAAGCTGAGTGGGTTTAAGAGGCAAAAAAGGCCATCCAAATACATGCAACTGTCAACCAGGAATCGAACCGGGGACCTCAGGATTGGGAGGCAGAGATCTTACCACTGCGCCAACCCTTAATAACAAGTGTTGTCGAACTTGCATATAGAGAAGACGTGGCAGCCTCGAAATCACAAAAAAAATTTTAAATTCTAAGTCAAACACTTACTCATTGTTGTAGGAGGGTACAGTGTTGGTAACACAGGAAGTGGTAGGCCTGATGATGAACAAAATACTTATGTTATTTTGGGTTTGTGTAACACTTATTTTTGATGTTCTTGACGAGAAACATCCATAATTTATATGTTCTTAGAACAGGAGATTTTTAGAATTTCTGTTCAGTCACGAAATCTTTTGAAAGTATGCACAAAGGCCATCAGTTATCTTGGAAGTGTAATTCTTGGCTTTCACTTGCATGACGTCATAGCGGCCATGTTGGTGTCTTTGGATAGAGAATTTTGATGATTTCATCATCTTAGGATACCAACATCGCCGCTTCCTCTTTGTGTTTGTCGTGAAAACCAAGAAAACAGAGTGATCAATCGTGATAACGATAACCGCATGCAACAACGATGGTAAAGATTATGGTAACGATAATGATAATGACAGTGACAATAACAATGACAGTGATAATGATGTTGATGATGATGATAATGACAATGATAATGATGATGATAATGATAATGACCATGACAATGAAAATGACAATGACAATGAAAATGACAATGAAAATGACAATGAAAATGACAATGACAATGAAAATGAAAATGAAAATGACAATGATAATGATGACGTTGATGATGATAATGGTAATGGAAACGGTAATAGTACATGATGATGGCTATGATGATAATAATGATGATGAAGGTAATGACATTGATAACGATAATGATAACGATAATGATAATGATAATGATAATGATAATGATAATGGCAGTGACAACGACAATGACAATGAAAATGAAAATGAAAATGATAATGATGACGTTGATGATAATAATGGTAATGGAAACGGTCCGATACATGAAGGTGGCTATGATGATGATAATAATGATGAAGGTAATGACAATGATAACGACAATAATACATAATATGATGATGACAATGATAATGATGATGATGACGATGATAATGATAAGAATGACAGTAATGGTGATAAGGAGAATGAAAAACACAACCACAATCCTAATGATGATACCATAATTTACTTATAATGAAGATTGCGATGATAATGAAAACATAAGTGTAAGTTTTAATGATAACTTCGGTTAAGCTTTGATAGTGATAGTGGTAGTCATGATCACTATGATAATGATAGTTGATATTGCTACAACCACAATAACAAAAACTATTATTTTGATAATGAAAATCAACTAAAACACTAAACATAATCTCTTGCGCACCTTTTTTTCTCTTGCAGATATAACTATATTCCTTGGCACAGTTGTCGTCATTCCAAGTCGAACCATAATAGTACATTTCAGCGCAGTCTTCGTTCTGGAAGTTGTTTGGTTCACCCCAACGCCAGTTGGTGAAACTAGCCACCGAACCGTCGCTCCATTCAAAATTGCTTTCGTTTCTACGGTCATTGAAGCCAATCCAAAAGTGTTGACTTCTATGTTGACCTGTTTTCTGTGTAATAAAGTTCTGTTCTGATCGGTTGCCGATACTTACTAGATCTCCGCCATACCCGATACACACTGCTCTGGCATCTTCCCAATTCTTGCCTCTAACACTTAGGCTCTTAACAAAAAACCTGTAGCATTTGTCGCCATAGCTGTCCCAGCCGCTAGGGCAATCCTCGCAATACACTGCAATGACAAGGCACCCATGGTTAACCACAGTACCATCGAAGATGAAATCTCAGGGGACTGTACACTATCTACAGTGCCTTCTCATGTTCTACACAATAGAACGTAAAAGAAGCAGACTTGTTAAACATTTAAAGTAAGGAACAACATTTTTAGTTTGCAAAACATGTTTCGTTCATCTTCAGTTGTAACTGACATGAACGAAACATGTTAAGCAAGCTAAAAATTTTTGTTCTTTACTTTAAATGTTTTACACGATACTATGAAAACGTTTAGACTTTGAAGACGTGTGGGCTATTTAACAAGGAGTATGTACTGTTACTGTCACTACCACAATCGCTTCCATTACGGCACACTCATTGCAACCCCTCCCCCCTGATGTTATCGCTGTTTTATTTCAGAATGTTATTGTCAACGTCAACGCCACCGTCATCGCAAACGCCACCGTCTTCGTCACCGTCAACGCCACCGTCTTTGTCACAGTCACCATCACCGCAAACGCTATCGTCTTCGTCACCGTCACCGTCACCGTCAACGTCATCGTCAACGCCACCGTCTTCGTCACAGTCACCATCACCGCAAACGCTATCGTCTTTGTCACCCTCAACACCAACATCAACACCAACGCCACCGTCACCATAACCGCAAACGCCACCGTCTTCGTCACCGTCAACACCAACGTCAACGCCAACGTCACCATCACCGTAACTGTCAACAACAACGTGAACGCCACCGTCACCGCAAAGGCCACTGTCACCATCACGCTAACGTCAACGCCAACGCCACCGTCACCATAACCGTAACCGTCAACGCAAACGTCAACGCCTCCGTCACCGTCACCGCAAACGTCACCGTCTTCGTCACCGTCAACACCAACACCAGCGCCAACGCCACCGTCACCACCACCGTAAGCGTCAACGCAAACGTCAACGCCTCCGTCACCGACAACATCACCGTAACCGTCAACGACAACGCCAACGCCAGCGCAAGCGCCGCCGTCACCATAACAGCAAACGCCACCGTCTTCGTCACCGTCAACGCCAACGCCACCGTCACCATAACCGCAAACGCCACCGTCTTCGTCACCGTCAACGCCAACGTCAACGCCAACGTCACCATCACCATCACCGTAACTGTCAACGCCAACGTTAACGTGAACGGCTCCGTCACCTCACCGCAACGGCCACCGTCTTCGTCACCGTCAACGCCAACGCCAGCGCCACCGTCACCATAACAGCAAACGCCACCGTCTTCGTCACCGTCAACGCCAACGCCACCGTCACCATAACCACGAACGCCACCGTCTTCGTCACCGTCAACGCTAACGTCAACGCCAACGCCACCGTCACCATAACCGTAACCGTCAACGCCTCCGTCACCGTCACCGCAAACGTCACTGTCCTCGTCACCGTCAACACCAACACCAACACAAGCGCCAACGCCACCGTCACCACCACCGTAACCGTCAACTCCAACGTCAACGCCTCCGTCACCATCACCGCAATCGCCACCGTCTTCGTCAACGCCAAGGTCAATGCCTCCGTCACAACACCTCAAACACCACCGTCTTCGTCACCGTCAACGCCAACGTCAACGCCAACGTCACCGTCACCATCACCGTAACCGTCAACGCCAACGTCAACGCCTCCGTCACCGTCACCGCAAAGGCCATCGTCATCGTCACCGTCAACGCCAGAGCCAACGCCACCGTCACCATAACCGTAACCGTCAACGCCTCCGTCACCGTCACCGCAAACGTCACTGTCCTCGTCACCGTCAACACCAACACCAACACAAGCGCCAACGCCACCGTCACCACCACCGTAACCGTCAACTCCAACGTCAACGCCTCCGTCACCATCACCGCAATCGCCACCGTCTTCGTCAACGCCAAGGTCAATGCCTCCGTCACAACACCTCAAACACCACCGTCTTCGTCACCGTCAACGCCAACGTCAACGCCAACGTCACCGTCACCATCACCGTAACCGTCAACGCCAACGTCAACGCCTCCGTCACCGTCACCGCAAAGGCCATCGTCATCGTCACCGTCAACGCCAGAGCCACCGTCGCCACCATCGTAACCGTCAACGCCAACGTCAACGCCTCCGTCACCGTCACCGCAAACGTCACCGTCTTCGTCACCGTCAACACCAACACCAGCGCCAACGCCACCGTCACCACCACCGTAACCGTCAACTCCAACGTCAACGCCACCGTCACCGTCACCATCACTGTACCGTCAACGTCAACGCCTCCGTCACAATCACCGCAAACGCCAACGTCTTCGTCAACGCCAAGGTCAATGCCTCCATCACCATCACCGCAAATGCCACCGTCTTCGTAACGTCAACGCCTCCGTCACCATAACCGCAAACGCCACCGTCTTCGTCACCGTCAACGCCAACGCCACCGTCACCGTAACCGTCAACGCCAACGTCAACGCCTCCGTCACTGTCACCGCAAACGCCACCGTCTTCGTCACCATCAACGCCAACGCCAGCGCCACCGTCACAGTCACCGTCACCGCCATCACCAGCGTCATCCTCACCGTCATTGTCAATGTATGCAGCAAGCTGTGGCAGTATAGTGTTGCTCGTGGTCAGACGGCCGTCATTAAGAATTCGAAGTTTGAATATTGTTAGTGTCCTTCTTGCAAAACATTAACCGTCGATGAAATTTTTATTGTAAGTTTTTTTTCACTCCTGGACTAAAGTTAGAAGACTAGTTATATTTAATAAATCATTAGGGTCATTTATAAGTGAGAAATATTGCGCGTCTAAAACAAGGCGCGCCTCATCTTAGGCGCAAAAAGGTGCATTTATACGACTCTGCTTAGGCATGAACCAATCGTATAAATGGCCCGCGTCTTAATTCGCACCCAGGTTTGTTTTGGTGTCTCGTTTAGAAGCTGGTTTCCATGAAAATGTCGTTTCGGGAGGAAACCGTGGTGTTTTTCAATGAAAATGTCGTTTCGGGTGAAAACAAAATGGCACGTCTATCTGAAAAAGCTAAACGTGTCGTGTTGAGGAGGAAAAGACGCTCCTTATTCCATCTTCTTTTCGGTTGCTCTTTGTCCTTTCTAACAAAAACTTAACTGACCAAAGATTTGGTCGAACCGAATTAAAAATCGCGGAAACCACGCAGTGTATCATGATCACGCACTCGATCGACTGAAGGGTATGAAATAGATATTCATTCATGAGATGACGAACTGTACGAGTTATCGGCAGATGGAGTCCGGATAACAATACAAAACCAACGCATGCGCAGCTGGAGTTGGTGCCTTGCATAAGGCGAAAAGAACACGACAAACCCTTTATGGAAGAAGCTTAAATTCACGCAGAAGGTAAGGCGCGCCTTAGATAAATACAGCTCGAAACCCTAGCTTAGCATAAGGCGCGCCTTACATTAGGATGACCTGTGTAACGAATTTTGTACTGTTTTTACAAGCTTTTTAGGCCTTAATTATCTCGTATAAACGCCCTTATTAAGTGTACTGAAATAAATTCCAAAGCAAAAAATAAAAAATCTAACAAGTTTTCGAAGCAAAAGATTTCCTTTAAGGCACTGCCACTAACTTTTGTTAAAAAAAAACGAAATCGTCGAAAAATGAAACATGTGTCCTATGATCTCGTTTCGAACCTATGCGGTGACTTGTAAGAGAAAAGGTCAAAACAACGGTACTTCCTAGGAACCCAATTTAGGAGTTGGAGTATTATGTGCCGCCACCCACCACCTTTTTTCAAAAATGCTGAATTTCGGGAGCAAATATCATGTTCAATAAAATAGATATTGATAAAGTGCTTGCACCAACGCCTTCTTTGTGGAGAGAGGAGTCCATAATACAATAACAACCAATACGCCTACATCAAGTTTTGAGAAATTGAGCTCTGAAAAAGTGTGGAGGGGTGGGGTAGGGTTTATGTGCAGCCTACCACCACCTCCCCCGAAAAAATTGGGTTCCTTAAAAACACCATTGTTTTGACTTCTTCCCTAATCTGTGTTAAGTAAAGTTCCGTGTAAGAACTAGGCAAAATCCCATTGCTCTGCGGCAATTCGGTTTTAATTCCCACAACAGAATGTTTCATCAAACCGTGTGCAACATGGTTTTAAAGTAAAAAGCAATGCTTCTTTTCTGCTTTAATAATTTAGCCATTCACGGAACCTCCAAAAGAATAACAATTTTGAACATCTCCCACATGAAATTTTTCTAATATTTGAAAATAGAAAAGTGTCAATTAGAAAGGCTTGAATGAGTGAACTGAAAAGAAATGTATTAGCTTACTTATGAAGATACGGTCAAGTCTTAAAATTGAGGCAATCAGATCAACGGTTTATTAATATCGTAATAATAGTAATAATAATAATAAACAGTTATAATAGTAATAAAACAATATCGCAATTAGCACCTTTCTAAAATCCACTTACATTGACTCGTCAAGCTCTTACTCAGATCATTACTTAATCATATTATACTTAATTTTATTATGAGGTCACAAATGAATAAACCTCACTAGATGTAACAAAAACTCAGTCAAGATCAAATCCGAACATGTTTGATGCAAAAGCCGCAGCACATGTCCCCAATATACCAAAACATATCATTGTTCAGTGCTATAGTTTGCTGAGTCATCCAATTTTGAGCCTGCGTGCAGACGCCAGTCTCCGCTCGGCCAGTTTAACGGCTATTATTAAATAAAAACATAATATAATAATCGTAATGGGTAGACTGCCAATTTCGCACCGCCGCCACGAACAAATCCCAAAAATACAAACCAAAACAGACAGCTTTGTACTGCATGCAAAAACAGCCAAATTATTTTTACCACTCCGCTATTCTTCGATATTTGTTTAAGCTTCGCGCATATTTATATACTAAATTTCATAGTATTATTGCGTGACTAGCCATTGACAGCTACGTCACCTGCAATACTCGATACGGTTTGGCTAGGAGACAAACAGCTAATGGAAAAGTGCTCAGGCAAATTGCAAAGAACGGGAACATTTAATACGCACTGATCAGATTCACTAACTTAACACGAAACATAAGAACTTTTCGGTCTTGAAAAATCATTTATTGGATACGAGTTGTCCTGATCTTTATGGTTAGGGGTGTAGTTGTCAAAGAGAATACAAACAGGTCGATCGCGAGGGGAGCAGATCACATGAGGAATTATACTAACAGTTTGCGTTGCATACTTGATCAGCTAGTTGTATCTCGTAAAACTGAAAATAATCAGGGGATAGATAAAAGCTAAATGCTAAAAACGGATGCCCCTTAATGACAGAAAACATATAAGCAAACAAATTATCGAATGAATTTTAATATTTTGCACTCACAGCAAGGTATTGTTGAGCGCGAGACAATAGTCTAAGATAAAAGTCGAACTTAGTGCAGTGGAGGTGTTTCTAACATCCTTTATAAGTATGCACCATTGTTTTAAACAATCGAAAACGGAGAAAAATGTGTAATTTTGCACATAAAAGAAGGCACCCGGTTAAAAATTTGACACTGCGCACATGGAGAT
The DNA here is from genome assembly GCA_026413305.1 of Hydrozoanthus tunicans. NCBI lineage: Eukaryota > Metazoa > Cnidaria > Anthozoa > Zoantharia > Hydrozoanthidae > Hydrozoanthus > Hydrozoanthus tunicans. The sequence goes on along the minus strand of JAOBAT010011670.1, from coordinate 701 downwards.
GGAGTTCGTGTTGGGACTCATTCAATATTCTAAACAATAGTTTCTCGTTAGGAGATGATAAAAAAAGACAGATCTTGTACTCACCTGTCCAATGGCTGCAGATGAAGAAGAACAAAACGGTTGATTTCCATAAAATGAGCATGATGTGTAAGTCTACCCACTCTGGCTACGAAACCGTTGTAGATTTACTCACCAAGCCAAACTGTTTGCATAATACTCCAGGTCGTGGTACAGAAGTCGCGACTCAATTGCTCCTCAGGTTACAGACACGTGATTCTCGCTTATCTGCTGAAAAATGTTACAAGAAGAGTTTGTCACGTTCTTCAAAATTATTTTGTTATATAAGGCTTTGCAATTGCCGCCGCCTAAATCGCGTTCTTTGCGCACTTTTTTTGTAAACTGAAAGAACCTGTAACTTTTGCGGTGGCTGAGCTGTTCTTAAAATTGTTCAGAAATTGTGCTTATTTCCCGATGTTACAAACAATGGATTAGCCCTAACCAAACAATAAAAGGCGCTAAGAAATATACGTGTTTGTTGTTTCTTATCGTCGGACACGCGATAACTAGAGAGTGCGTATTTAGGGTTTATACTCGCATTTTAATCTGTTTGCAAGGATGAAAAAAATTCTTAAAATTGTCTGATGAAAATTTTAGCCTGGCGGTTGTTCTAAGCTTGTTCTTAAATTTTGCATGGTAGCCGG
>JAOBAT010011659.1:0-10216 GCA_026413305.1 Hydrozoanthus tunicans | reverse complement strand
TCAATAAGGCATAATTTCTATTTACATTTCTTTACTAATTCGTCCATTTCATTTTACGCGTAACTTTTCCAACACAAGCTATAGATGTATAAAGCACTTTAAATTGCTTAGAGTTTTTCGTGTCTGCAGAGGGAAACTACGTTCGGTCGTTATACACAGGGCAAAAAAAATATTTTCGTGTTCATTAATGTTTTGTAATGGACAGAAGAAAAAATATGTTTGTTTAGTTTCGTGTTTTGTTAACGTTTTACGACTACTGAATAATTATTACCATTGACATCTGCTCGAGCGAAGTTGCAATGTTATTTTAAATTGCATCTGTCTTATACAAGTTCTGTGTTTTGTTAACGTTTCAAACTTGAAGGCTGGGAAAAGACACGCGACTACTGAATATTTATTACCATTGACATCTTCTCGAGCGAAGTACTAGTTGCAATGTCATTTCAAATGCGACTTTTCTTTTATAAAAATAATTATAAGAGATTGACACCAATTTCATATTAAGAAGAAAACAAAACTTAAACGAAAAACAGGTAAATTTTTACTTATGGGTTTTATAAGACTTATAAAATACTATGAAACGCCTTTCTAACCAACGACACTCGGCGTACTCCAAATGATCTCTCGTCATTGCGGCGCTAGCTTTAATTTGAATTTCCTAAATTGTTAGAAATAGCAACAGCAGGTGAATCTTCAGTCCCACAATTGACATAGTCTCCTGAGCAGCTGCTGTTTTTTTATGTGGAGGAAATGAAGAAGACTATGAAGAGGAGTCGGGAAAAAAGGGTGAAACATCAACGAGTGGTGGGAGAAGGATTACTTTGGGATACGGAAGAAACGTCATAAAGGGCGGAAGGTGAGGGGTATAAGGCCAGGTACGAGAGGGAGGATATAAGGATATGAGAGGATGAGCCAGGAATTGGGGAATGGGAATCCCAGGAATTGTTTTTCCAATCTATTTATTTTTTTTTAATAATAAACGGGGTTGAGTGAGGGGGGGATAAGGGAAATCCTCGGAATTTTTTTTACAATCTATTGGGGGTTTGCATACGGCGTCAAGATCGACAGCCACGACATACCATGAGCTGATCATGCTCTTTATTTCTTGGCGAAATGAAGAAACTGATTTAATAGGTAATAGTTCTTCTTATGAGGACCCTTCTTTGTCCAGAGAACAAATAGAAAAACAAATGAGTCAGAATATCGTATGTACTGAAGATCTGAGTGAGATAGGGCTGAACTTAAATTCTAACATCCATGGTTACAATGCAGAATGATTTGATTCCATTGCACCATTTGAACACACAAAATGTTGAGGTGCAGAATGAGGCTCAAGGTTCTAAAGACTTACACCCAGATTTGAATGAAAGCTATGACTTTTCAGATGATCTTAACATTCAATCATCAACATTCCTTAATGAGCCTTTGATTTTAAATGAAATACCAGATAATGAATATCGTCAAATGGTACAGAGGTTCAACAAAAGTCATCAAGACCTCAAAAACCCCTTTTTACTGCTTCTTAAGTGGTAGAGCTAGTGTTGGAAAATCGCATTTAACAAAGGCATTGTACCAGGCAACACTTCAATACTACAACACAAGAGCAGGTGATGATTTTCATCAGATCAAAATTGTACTACTAGCTTCAACGGGAAAAGCTGCATATACAATTAAAAGGAACACAGTTCATAGCACATTAGCCATTCCTGCTAATCAATCGATAAAGAACTACATACAGCTTGATTCGAGTCCATTGAACGCATTGAGAACTAAATTTGGAGGTTTTAGGCTAATCGTCTTAGATGAAATATAAATGGTAGGAAACAGTATGTTTTCTATACAGCTAAATAAAGACTTAAAGACATAAAAGGATATAGTGACGATTTTGGAGGTGTCAGCATTATTGCTATTGGAGATTTGTTCCAGTTACAACCAGTTGTGGGGAGTTACATCTTGAAAGATTTCAGAGGTTTAGATTATACAGTTCTTGCACCCAGTTTGTGGGAGAAACACTTTAAAATGGTTGAGCTTAATTAAATCATGCGACAAAGAGACAAGTTGTTCGCTGAACTGCTCAATAGGTTACGTGAAGGTAAAAACACATGTACTGATATTTCAAAGCTCAAAGAGAGGGTTGTAAGTGAAGATGAAAACAACCCAATCGATGCACCTCAATGATTCAATCGGAATGGCCAAGTAAATGAATCTAGTGTAAGAGCTCATAATGCAGCAGGTGGGCACAAGTACAGAATTAAAGCTCAGGATGGTGTTCTTGGTGCCGATTCTTCAGAGTTAAAGGAGAAAATATTAAGACAGGTAAATGCCCTTAATGATGTAAAGAAAACCAAACAGCTGGCATTGAACCTTTGTGTTGCTGAAGGTGAAATAACTGACCTTGTCATGAATGTACGAACTGAGGATGGCATGACAAATGGTGGTGGAAGTGTCATTAAACTAATCCAGTTAAACACAGAGACTGAACCATCAGGTTTAATTGACCATTATGCTTATGTAGAATATTTCACCAAATATGCTGCAAAAAGTGAGCCGAGATCGCCTGTATTAACACATTCCGAGAGGTGAGAATGTCAGAGCTGGTTATTTGAGTAGGGTCGTTGATCCAGATGATTGGAAACTTAATTCCATATATTTCAATTTGATTGCCCAATTATGGGCTCTTTTCGATATTGATAGAATGGCAGATATTGAGAATAGTCAACTCAAGAGATTCAATTCCAAATTTTGGTGCCCTGAAACGGAGGCGGTTGATTGCTTTACTCAAGATTGGAGTGGTAACAAAAACTGTTAAAATTAACAATGTTCAAGCTTCTGTTGCCCATCGCTGGCAGCTGAAGAAGAATATACTGTTATGAAGAAATCTTTCATCATGCCATGTACTGCAGCCTTTCCTTTCAATGATGCATTTTCACAGACAGCATTTCCTATTGCTGATATTTTGGATATTTCAGACTTCCAGAACATAAAATAATATAAATGCAAAAGTGCTTTCTGTTGGAAAACAATCCACTGTCTGTAAATGTAAGAGGCAAACAACTTGTCAAAGTTGGTGTAGTATTGTAGTTGCTGATCAGAGTGCTAGCACTAAGCTAATTCTTTGGGAGAATAACTTCCAACTAGCTGAAGACCATTCTTATGCTATCAATAATGTAACAGTTTGTTCTTTTAATGATGTGAAGTATTTGAGTACCACCAAGTATTCTACAATAAATCAAATTGAAGACATGAAAGACACAGCTGAAGCTTTCAGAGATCAATATGGTAAAAAAAGTGGCAGGAAAAGTTCTAGCTATTCAAACGATTCAAAATCTGTCCATTTTGTATTTATTTACTAAAAACACAGTTATGGTCATTCCTCAGTTTTCCATTGCGCATCTTTACTGTGCATAATAGAAGTTTTTAATTATTTACACTTTTTTATCATATTCTAGCGAATGTTAAGCTCTCAAAGCCAAATCAGAAAAGTTAATGCAAACAATAGTTTTCTTCATAATAATTATAATATGGAGCTTTTTGTTTAATTTGTTCCAGTCTTCCCTCGGAAATGGGGAAAACAGCACATGTTTTGCAGGTTTTCCTAGAGTTTCTTCTAAGCAAGCATGGGTACCTCAAAATTTTTCTTCAATCAATCAAATCTCAACAGGACTCTTTGAAGAGAAAAATAGAGAACAAAACCTGAGTGTCGCAAATGCGAAAAAAAATATGAAAATTATAGATGGGAGTATACCGTTTCTTTAGGTACAGGAACTAAGCAACAACAAAAGTGCATGAAAATTTCTCCTTATCCAAAATGTTTTTGCTAAGAATCACAAGGAAATTATTCTCCTAGCCAAGAAGAACTCTTTGCACGTTATCTTCCTTTACTTTTCTTATGTTCCTTGATGTTTTCTTAGTTGAAAACATGTGGAAGCTATAGCTTTAACTTCAAGCTTACAATAAAAGGAAATTAGCCCTCGAGGGGGCATTTGTATGGATCATATCTCAAAAGTTAACATAACAATAGGGAAATCGGAACCAATGAACGGACCGCACGACTCGAGGGAGCCAATCAACGAACAATCAAGGTGACTTGACCGCAATCTCGACCATGTGAGTTAATCAGAGTCTTTGCGTGTTGAGGAACTGGGCGAGTGTGGTTTGGACAGTTTGGTGAGTAATTCAACTGAATTTATAAGGTGAATTGCTTTAGATTTGCGCGTTCTTTTTGCAACAGCTTTTATAATGTGTTTTTTTTCAAGTTTCGGAGGTATTTATCCAGTTTTAGGCCGAAATATTGGAAAGCAAACAACAAAATGGCCACGAACATGGCTTCTATGACGTCATGTGAAAACCGGAAATTGTTTTCTTCGAGGTACAAAATTTGGTTTTGGTATCATTTCACCACGCCAATTTCACATAATTTAGGTCAGTGTCACCAAGGTAATGTAAATTTCACTCTTCTATGTTGTGCTGTACTGCTTAAAACCCAACAATAAAGCCCTAGGCTTATATAACCTCGTAAGGGGTTGGGGTGGAGCTATAAGTGGAATAAAAGAAATGTTTCGGGACGACGAGATGTTGAAAATTGGCCAAATACCTAATGTTGTCATTAAATATGACGCGCGCAGTGCATCGCTTTCTCTAGCTAACTGCGTTTACTTTAGCAAACAGGAAAAATAACGACTTATCCAACAGTCTTAATTCTACCTTTTTATCTTGTTCGCGTAATGAATATGACAAGGAACTACAAATATAGAAGAAACAACGGCCGACTATCAATACCTTATTTTGGTACACTTGCTGTGTTCCACGTTGCTATAGTAACATCATGAACCAGCAAGGTTTCTTTTTATTCTTTTCTGGACTGGAGAAGCAAAGAAAAACAGTCGGTGAATTGCACGCTGCACGGTTCGTGGTTCGGCCAACTGGTTTGGATTCTTTGGCAGTGCTAAGTAGTAGTTGAAGAGAACTGGGTCGACTCAACTTCGCTCTGTTGCTCGTGCGCAGTCCTCTCGCCGCTTGAACCAAAACGACCTCCGGTTAAGGTCCAAACCAAAATACACTTTAAATACAACTCAAAAAATTATCTAACATTTTATTTATTTATTTATTTATTTATGTTTCTCAGTTCTAAGCTAATATAAAGGAGGCCTAACGCAGAGTCTCAGCGTAACAAGCAGGCCTGGCCAGGGCACTTTCTACTATGAACATACAGTGATTACACATATGTTAACAGAATAGCTTCAGACACCAAAGAACTTGATTTAAACTTAAAATAACACCAAGTTAGGCATAAAGTTTTAGAAAGAGCTTATTGTCTGCACAACTTCTTCCTCATTATGGTATTTAAACTTAGAAATACTGTCAAATAGTTCTTAATTAATTAGTTATAAACTATCATCTGGTCTTCTAAATTGTTAGAAGACAAAACAAAACAAACATCATCACGCCTGTCATATTGGCTGATTTCTTGGTTACATCCGTTTGCAGACCGACGATAGTCATTTTTGATACTTTTTGATACCGAACACTTACTGATTAATAATAAATCACTTACAAAACTAGCCCAAAGCAATGTTACACTACATGTTTGGATTTGCTACCGGACCAGTTAGGTAGAAAACCGAAAGACTGAGACGAGGGCTACTTGTACTAGTAAAATATATGAATTAATCGTTTCATAATTCTACTGCATTTATACTTGGTCTAAAGCATACAGTAGACACTCTAATATCAATAAAATAATCTCAGCGACTATATACTCATAGGTACCTAATACTATAGCACAAAAAATCAAGTGCCTTGATGATAAACTGCTGCACACCTGATACACTATCGCCCTGTATCGCGACAGAACCAACTAGTAAAGTTTCTTTTGTTTGCGTCAAGGGTAGTATTTCTGTAGACAAAAAAATTAATAGCTGAAATCTTAAGAAAACTTAAAAATGTCTAACCAAAGCAAAGACTTAATTCTTCTTAAAAAATAAGTGTGTCTAGAACTTTGTGTATTTCCTAGCTAGAAGGACTGGTCCATTTGTGTTGTACATTGACGAAGTTTAAATTTTTTGTAACAATTCCTTCTACTATAAGCGTTCTTGAAAAGAACACACCAGTTGCACAATAAGTAAACTGTCTCATATAATTAGACTGAAATAAAGGTTTGCTACTCTCGCTATGGAGTACGATACAAGAGGTGCTGATACAAGAACGAGTGAATGTGTAAATCTCTTGATTTTCACAGCATTTACTCAGTCTTGCTAGATATGTAGCAAACAGGTCTTTTTGTATACAGAAGTAAAACTATAGTTTATGGAAACGCGGGAAATCATTATTACAGATAAGTGCTACGTTTGCCATTGAATGGCTCTTTTGTTACTGTTGGTCCAGAGCGGACAGAAGAACTACCGCCCTTGAAGATATGTTCTCTGCAGGACAGTTGATGTTATATTCCACATCAGGACACGTCTGGTTTGAGTTCTTAGCACATGGGTTGCATCTCTTGAGAAATCGGAACGACTCCAGGAAACCCTTTCTGTAGCTTTCCAGGAACACGCAGTAAATGATTGGGTTGATGGCTGGGTATAAATGAAGGAGGAAAAATGCGCTAAATATCAGGTGCCTTGATTCACAGGGTCGGTGAGAAGGCCACACAAACGCACTAAGGAACCCATAAGTATTAAAGGGAAGCCACGACACGAAAAAAACAACAACCACAGTCAGCAGCATGTATGTCACTCGTCTGTTTTCCAAGGCTCTTTTCTTTGCTCCTTCCGAGGAGAAATGGAAGTTGGCTTTCTGTCTGTGGAGGGTGATGATGATTGCCGAGTAGAGACTGGTGAGGAGTAAAAACGGTATGATTGTGTAGGCGACAAGTATGATGGGAAAACTAATTCTATACGCTTCTGCGTGGTTAAACGCCGGCTCCCAGCTGTAGATACAGTAGGGTGTTGTTCCTTTATGGGTGAGTTTGAACGTATAAAAATGTGTAGCGGGGTAAATCGCTCCAATCAGCCAAGTCAAAGTAACAACTGTGAAACAAGCCCGCTTACTACGAAAGGGTTGTTTTTTCATTGGAAAAACAACACTGAAAAATCGCTCAAATGCAATAATTTCTAAAGTCAAGATCGAAACTTCAATGATCAAATCATGAAAAAAAAAGGCCAGCTTGCACGATATAGTTCCAAATACTCCGTCTAGTGGCCAAAGCCCTGACGGCCAATGAATCTGTTTTATCCGTATGGTGTGTGCAAAAATAGGATTTAGTACATCTGAAACAGCCATGCTTAAGATAAAGTAATTGATGATTGTTCGCATGTTACGGTTTCTGTAGATAACAGCAACAACCAGAGAGTTTCCACCAAACATGAAGATCATCAGCACAGAGTAAGCTATGGTCTTGATGCTTTTGACCAGGGTTGAGTCCAAGAACGGATCGCAGTCTTGTAAAGGTGGCGAGGGAGTGGAGAAGGCAGTTGTTGTATTTGGCTAGAGAAATGAAAACTAGAGTTAATGCTATTGCCGGTGAACATGGGTTTTAAGACAAAACATTAACATCAAAATCTCAAAAATATATACTGTGTAAAACCCCACGTTAAAGCTTCGAGCTTATACAACTTCGTAAGGGGTTTTGGGTGGGCTTATAAAAGGATGGGTTTCATATCTGTTTGGGCTTGTAAGAGGAGTAAAATAAATTTTTCGGAACGACGAGATAAAACGTATCTGAGAAACGAATTAAAGCTAAGATTCTCTTCGATAGACGTATAGAAAGCAAGACACAGACTCGGAAAATACGTCACGACTTTTTGTAATATTTCCCCATATAAATCTGACAAACCAGATTTTCAGCAAATTATTTTATGTTGCACATACTTAAAAAATGCTTTGGTTTTGGCCTATATTTAATGTAGTTAAAAACAGATCGGAGAAATTGAATTACTGTGGGTTGATAAATGGACACGAAAAGCCCAAATTGCTGCTACTATTTATTTAAGTGTTGTTCTTCGATATTTTGTAGTTGTTATTGGCCTAGAATGTTTTTATTCGTTACAGGAAGCTTCAAAATTTGTCCCAAATTTTGAGGGGATTTTGAGGTCCGTAAGCGTCATTTGACGAAATTCTATTATTGTCGATTTCTCCAATATAGATTGATATTGAGCCAAACAAACCATGCAGTGATTTGTTTCTCATATAGGCCTAACTACCATGAGAATATGAGCGGAATTGATTTTCGACTGTTGCCGGTGAATGTTTGACCGATGCTGGTATTTACTCTTAAATCTGCAATATGTAGTTATGTTTTAACATAGTTTGTTTAACGTTCCCAATAACACAATTAAGTCTTGTACATTGCTTAAATATATTCAGGTACTGCGGCATTAGTTGCGTTTTAGTAAATAATAACCCCATTGTCAAAATTGTAGCAGTGGGAAAAACAAACAAAAATATTAACAAAAAGAAAATGTTTTGTTCTGGTTCGTACTAATTCAAGAGTCGTGTTTTAGTGTCTAGTCTAATGTATAATTTCAGGCATTAAAGTAATATAACAATGATATTAATACAAAAATATTTACATGATAGAATGTAACACAATATAATAAATTGAGGGTCAAAATAATTTGTAAGTTTTTTGAAGTCTAGATCTGATCTTTCGTTTTCAAAATTTAAAAACGTGAAATGAAGAAAAAAAGCCATTTGCCATAGAACAGCACTTAAAGAATTGCAGAACTTCTTTCACAATCCTGTAAATGTCAATCTATACAATATAATATCATGAAGGCTTGAACGTAAGTTGAAAACAGTTTTTGTATATGAGCATTGGTTCTGTGCCACGAAGCAGAACAGTTTTCGCTCGAAGCTATAGATGTAAAAGCACTTTAAATTGCTTAGAGTTTTTCGTGTCTACGTTTAGCCGTTAAATGCGAGCAAAAAATTATTTTCGTGTTCAATGTTTTTTAATGGACAGGAGAGAAAATATGTTTGTTTAGTTTTGTGTTTTTTTAATGTCTTGCGACTATTGAATAATTATTACCATTGACATCTGCTCGAGCGAAGTTGCAATGCCATTTTAAATTGCACCTGTCTTATGTATGTTTTGTGTTTTGTTAACGATTCAAAGAAAAGATACGTGACTACTAAACAATTATTACCATTGACACCTGCTCGAGTGAAATTACATTATCATTTTAAATTGCACCTGTCTTATATAAGTTTTGTGTTTTCTTAACGTTTCAAACTTGAACGCTAGGAAAAGACACGCGACTACTGAATAATTATTACCATTGACACCTGCTCGAGCGAAATACTAGTTGCAATGTCATTTTAAATTGGAATTTTCTTTTATAAAAATAAATATAAGATATTGACACCAAATTTATATAAAGAAGAAAACAAAATTTAAACGAAAAATAGGTAAATTTTTAATTGCAGTTTTTATAAGACTTATAAAATAATATGAAACATCTTTATAACCAACGATACTCGGTGTACTCTATAATTCTACAGCTCGTTCTTGTTGTATAATACCCGGTCAGATTGAGAATTTAAAAGTGTTTGAAAACCTCAGCACTGTGATCTGAGAGACGTCTTTGTCCATGGTAACAAATTATATATTGTTAATAACCGAAAATTCATTCATTTCCGACTAAACGATTGTGCTTTACATACTAAAACAGAGATGAATATACGTTCGTTTTTAAACAAAATATTTTGACCTAAAAAATTTAAAGTCTTTAAGACTAACAAAACACTGATAGTTGATGCGAAGGATATCTGAAACACGTTTGTATTTAGTTGATAATGAGCAATGAAGAGTTTTTTGCCCGGCAGAGTTCCAATGTGTACGGCAGCTGTAAGTATGAACTACCACTTAGTAGTACTCATCAGTTTTCGTTCTTGAAACTGAGGGAAAAAAGGTGGTTAGGTTTTCTATACAAATGAATCTTTAGGAAAAACAAGTAATTTAGTGATCGAAAAGATCCGGGAAACAATTAAAGGCGAATTTTCATTCTTGCTACGGAAATGGCGCTTTTTAAAGGCGTTTTTTTTTTGGCCTTTAACTTCCTTAGACTTTATTCTCAATGCTGCCGCAGAGTTCTTGGAGCAACCAGAAGTCGACGAAGACGTATGAAAACTAGATAGAAGATTGTTTTTTTTGTTTATACTTGATGGCGGAGCAATTTATGATCAAAGTCGTTATATATCAGTTCTTATGGTAAACCGT
>JAOBAT010011648.1:0-10219 GCA_026413305.1 Hydrozoanthus tunicans | reverse complement strand
AGCTCGGTCTGTATATAGAATCGTATTATCATACTATATACAGACCGAGCTACCTCGCCGTTGTTCATTTCTGAACGGCGAGGTGAGGTGGGTCTGTATTATATTCTATATACAGACCGAGCTACCTTGCCGTTGTTCAGAAATGAACGGCGAGGTGAGGTGGGTCTGTATTATATACTATATACAGACCGAGCTACCTCGCCGTTGTTCACAAATGAACAACGGCGAGGTGAGGTCCGTCTGTATTATATATATTGGTAAATTCACATATTTTTGTATCTATATAGTGAAACATTCACATAATATGCGAATGTATGTATTCCCCGCCGAAGCACTTTGATAAGTAGCATATTCTATAAAAGAAAATGACAAATATATTATAAGTTTTGATATTGTTTTTTTTTCTTTCACGATTTTGAGCTCAATCAATACTTTATTTTGTCCTCTGCAGAAAAGAATTTTAATAAGAAAAGCCAAAACCAGAGATCTAAGCTTAATAATAGAGGATTGTTGTGCAACGACACGATTTATGATAAACTTGTATTCTAGAATCTTAATTGAGTGGATTTCACTTTAGAGACAAATCTGGTAGCTGACGTCACGAACTCGCGTGAAGTTTAAGAGTTTCTCACGGGATTAAGTACCTTGACCTTGTTAAGTTCTCAGAAGGTCTATTTTGTGTTATGACTCATTATTTGGAGAGCCTAGATATAATTTCACATTCATCTTGTGTGGTTTGCCTACCCGATAAACAACTTACTTTGCGGCCAAGTTCATTTGGTAGTTTAGTCTAAGGATCGAACTCTCATCACAGTGTACAGACATAAATAGACTGTCTGGTTAACATATAAAGAGAACCTAAGCAAATGTACAAGAAAAGGAAAACAAGTTAATGCATGTAACATAGAGTACTAAAGGAAGAACAAGTTATTGTAACAGAGTTTTAGAAAGACAACCATGTAGTACCTCTGTACCATGTACCATGTGGCACCTCTGTCAATGCGAGTAGTTCCTTATTTGAGTTATAAGCCTCCATTACCAATTGACTCCGAATCCGACTTTATTACAGCTGTAATTGAAAAATTGGACTAACGGTTTTTTTAAATATCCCCCCCCCCCCAAATAGAGCGTTTTAGTGACGGATACCCACGAAAAACTTTAATAATTAGAAATCGCAGCTTTGAATCCGGGCAGTAACAAAACTGCTTAAGACGTTGATATGGCTGGCATGTGTTTTTAAAATATATGTTATGAGATCGAACATAAGCGGTCCAGAAACTTTTTTAACCTAGGTTATATCAAGAACATTTTTTCAGGTATATGTTATAACGAATATGTACAGCTGTAATTTCCTGGCTGAAAATAATTGAAACCTTGCTTGCAAACAGTTTGGTCCTGTTTTGAGCGCGAAACGTCCCGCCATCTTGGATTTAGTACTCGCGCCCAATGCTGCTCGACCACGCAGGAAATCAAAGATGGCGGCAACACCATTTTCCCGTGCTAAAAAAAACACCCGACCGCCTGCAAGCTGGCTAAAATACTTGTGTGTTTAACCTGAAGGGTTACCGATAAAAAAATCCTAGTGTACAGAGCAAACAATACACTTCCTTCAACTTTTAACAAATGGTTTAAAACGAAAGCAATCAGTAAAACAAGATAAATTTGGCAGTATAAGTTTCTAATACAACTTCACACAAAGACTATATAATATCTCCCGAGCTTAAAACAAGAGATTTTTTAACTCTTTGACAAAAGAATACTTCGGTATTGTTAATTACTACTTGTAGGTCCAATATAAAATATCTACGTCTTATACTTTTTTCGAAGTTGTTCAATCTAACTGCAGTTCTCTAAACTGTTCTGACAGCATTGAAAGTCTTTAAAAGAATATAAAAACTTATTCTTATGATAAGTTTTTAAAACCTGGAAGTTTTACAAAGAACGTAAAATTTCATCAGTTTTGCCCCAGAGGTGTTTTACGTTTTCTAGGACACCGATATCTTCTTTGAAACTGAATGTACGGCATGTACAGAACAGTCACTAATCTCGCTTTCTTTACCATCCTCAGGTTTTAAGCTAGATTTCTTTTTACTTTGGTTCTCTCTCCATATGAAGCTACATGCTAAAAAAGCAGAATATACACAATGACGTCGACAAGTATTCGCCTACATATGGTACTACACATGTAGACTAAATGTCGGCTCCATTGCTCTCTGTTAAAGTTCTACATCCCTACAAAGACAGTTTCGGTTTTACTTTTTCATAGAAAAACTTCTGTGGAGCAGCTTTAACTTCACCATTCTTCTTTAACAAAACTCTTCTTCTTATATCCTGAAAAATTTTCTGTACAAACTGGTAGAACTCGTTTTCTAATTGCCAAATCTTGGTCCGCTTGAAGTGTTCTATGCTGGCCTCCGATAGCGCATACTTGGTGTTCGTCTTGCGCAAGTGAGACTTGCCCTCTACTCGCCAGAATAAAATAAAAGATAAAGATCAATAACCTCAAACTGAGTAAAAAATTGCCTGAATGTTTTCAATACTACATAAATACAGACCTGTGTTAAAGTATTTTCTAGCACCCTTGAAAAACCTTGGAAGACTTGCTTCCAAAACAGCAACGAAGTCAGCAAGCTCTTCTGTAACCCCAACAACGAAGTAGTTATTTACAAGGTTTCTCTTGGCTTGTTCCAGTGCCCACTTATTCCCTGGAATCCTGAGTATGAAACACAGCTTTCAACAAAGACAGAAATTATTGCAAATTGATAGGTAAGTAGGTAGATAGATAGATGTGTAAGTAGGTAGGTAGATGTGTAAGTAGGTTGGTTGATGTGTAAGTAGGTTGGTAGAAGTGTAAGTAGGCAGATAAAGGAATGGTCTACCCTGTAAGTAGGTAGGTAGACGTGTAAGTAGGTAGATAGATGTGTAAGTAGGTAGGTAGATGTGTAAATAGGTAGATAGATGTGTAAGTAGGTAGGTAGATGTGTAGGTAGGTAGATAGATGTGTAAGTAGGTAGGTAGATAGATGTGTAAGTAGGTAGGTAGGTGTGTAAGTAGGTAGGTAGATGTGTAGTAGGTAGGTAGGTGTGTAAGTAGGTAGGTAGATGTGTAAGTAGGTAGGTAGATGTATAAGTAGGTAGGTAGATGTGTAAGTAGGTAGGTAGGTGTGTAAGTAGGTAGGTAGGTGTGTAAGTAGGTAGGTAGGTGTGTAAGTAGGTAGGTAGATGTGTAAGTAGGTAGGTAGATGTGTAAGAAGGTAGGTAAGTGTGCAAGTAGGTAGGTAGATGTGTAAGAAGGTAGGTAAGTGTGTAGATAGGTAGGTAGGTAGGTGTGTAGGAAGGTAGGTAAGTATTGAAAAAGTGTGTACGTAGGTATGTGTAGGTAGGTAGAAGTGTAGTTAAGTAGGTAGGTGTGTTGGTAGGTAGGTGTGTAGGTAGGTAGGTGTGTAGATAGGTAGGTGTTAGGGTAGGTATGTGTAGTTAGGTAGGAGTGTAGGAAGGTATGTAGTTGCGTAGGTACATAGGTGTGTAGTTAGGTAGATGTAGGTAGATGTGAAGGTACGTAGGTAGTTTGGTGGGTAGGTGTGCTTGCAAGTAAGAATGCTCTACCCTGTATAATTTTGCTCTGTATGCTAAAGTATCAAATTATGATAAAAAAAATCACTTACCAGCAGTGTGCTGATTGACCACAAAAATAGGGGATTTGAATCCATAATTTCTCTGGTTTGCAGTCAACATGTGACTTCTCAACACACTCATCAAAAGTCTACAAGGAAAAACAGGCAAACAACAAACCAACAAAACATTTAGCTAGCACATGTACTATTATTTAGTTTTACCTAGTTTTCTACTTGCCGTTTGCTACTTATAAATTACCACTTTCCATTTTTCCATTTACCATCTACCAGTTACCCTCTTGTCATTCACCTTTCCTTTTTGATCACATTGGTTTCCTCTTTGGAGCTTTATATTAGGACCCCCCAGTTTATTAAATTTAAAATTCTGGTATGACCGCAATAGTGGTCAAAATTTAAAGATTAATTTCACTGTTCATCTTTCCCTGTTTTTGTTTGGATTACAAGGCAACAAAAATTTCAAGTTTAGAACTCAATAAATTTATCCAATACATTTCATTGCTGGATTTCTGTTGTTTTGTTTTAATTTTTTCAGACTTTTCTTATCCTGCCTCCCCCCACCACATTTTGTTTGGACCCCCTGTTTATCAAATTCTTAGGAAATATCTCATCCTTTGTTTATTTTGAATCACAAGCCCTGTTCGCTGGTGAACAGGCAGTTTCCAAAATTCAAAGGCACGTCTGCAAGCATTTTCTTCACTCCTCTCCCCCACCCCTTCCTTTCGTTTTTTTTCTCTCTCCACAATTTTCCTGCGGCTAAAAGAGAAAATCTCGGCAAAACTCAAAGGAAACACTTGTTACGTAGGCTAAAACAATATGAAGGACACTTACTCACTAAACAACAAATACTTCTAAATGTCTGACCCTTTTTTTGTTTTTTTACTCTCAGGCACACAAGAGTAAGTATATATCCCCTTGACTTTTAACAAGTATGCAATTGTAAAACACAAACCAAGCAAAAAATTTAATTATCAACAGTGACTCACCTCCTTGTTCCCTTGCCGTGACCGCCTCAGATGTGGCCTAAAGGTATCGCCGAACCTTAGAAAGTAATAATACGACACCAACCTATCCAAAGGTCTTCGAACTAAATTAATATACAAAGGATTATTCTTCATACCAAGCCTGGTAAAATCTAAATAAGCAATATGACCATGATAAACAGCTGGAAGTCTCTCTTTCCATCTTGTAACATTGTGGGCAAATCGTATCTGATCTGCTAATGTAAATACTGGTGCATTTCGTGTCTGGTTTACATGAAGTACATGGTATTTGTTTTTCTTACACAGGTCATATATAACTCCCATTAAAGTTGTACTTCCTGTTTTAGGTACTCTATTGTAGATAATTATAGTATCCTTCCATTCATCTTGGTCAGTGTTGTCAACACTCTGAAAAAGTAAAAATAATATTGGAACTTGGAGTTGAATAACTTGCTGGATCATGAGCTAAGCAGGGAGAGTCCATTGCAAAAACAATGTAGGTGACTCTTGATGAAACTCTCAAATCTCCTAACATTATCCCTTTTATCTTTCCAGAAACATTGGGAGAATTTCGCAATTAATACAAAATCACTCACAATGTTCTTGCACTGGGCTTTTCAATTGCATAAGAGAAGCCAGTTGATAAAAAAAAAGTATTGTATTAGTGATTCATTGATTAAAAAATATTTTGGAAGACACACTTGATCTAATTGATGTTCATGTTTTTATAACAACAACTTAAGTTGTATAATTTCTTAACATTACAAAATAATGGGATGAGACAATTAGATACATTACTAATCTTTAGGCTTTCCATTGTTATCATATTTATTTATTCTAATAACAATAATAATAATGTTAATAATAAAAATAATAATGACAATAATGATGATAATAATAACAATAACAACAACAATAACAATAATTAGAATATTAATAATAATAACAATAATAGTGATTAGTACACTTTGGACAGTGTCAAGGAATGCCAAATCCTGGCATGGAAAGTTAGACATTCCAGACATCATTGGAAGTACACAGTTGTCGGCCATTCTGGGAACAGCCCACATATTGTGGAAAGTGTTGTGTCTCTAAGCTGCAGGAAGTAGCTGAGACATGACTATTAACAAGACCCAGAAGGATTGGAGAGAATTGCATAATAATATTACAGGGCTTCTGGTAATTCGTGGGAAAAAAAGCCAAAAATCGCAGGATTTTTTGGGTGAAATTTGCAGAAAAAATAGTCAAAATCGTGCGAAAATCGCAGGATTTTTCGGTTCAAATTTGCGGAAAAAACAGACAATTTCATGCGAATTTAAGTTATGTATATCACCATAGTTTACCACTGTATTATTTGTTATCTGGGAACATTTTTGAAGGTAATAACTAAAAAAATAGTGATCAATATGCAGTGGTGCTTGCCTTTCTTGTCCTTTGCAAATGTCTTTGCAAATGTTAGTTAACAGGAGTATATTCACCTTTCTGATTACTATTCACAACTCTTTCTGTGTGATTCGATTTTTAACACTCAGCAGACACGGTTCCTGCATTTCTTTTTGCACACACTTAGTTGTTAAAATAATCTTTAGCGCTTGATGAAAACGTTTCTCCGCCAGCCGCTGCCATATTTGTATAGTTTTGACTTCGTGAACAAAACACCAATGACAGAGCCTTTTACTTCAACTAGTTTCCAGTTTCTCGTGATGTTTAAGAACGCCTGGTTATTTTGAACATTCTTTACTCAATCAAGTCGAAATCTCACTACTTGATCGACTCAGTCGCGAGATTTCACGCTTAAACTTGGAAGTATACCTTGTTTTAAGGCTGAAAATAGCTCCAAATATTATTAGGTTACCTGAGAATCATAGCAGAAATACCGCAATTCATGGGAATTCATGTGTTTTTGAGAAATTTGCGGGAACTCGCAGATTCGTCAAAAAATTGCGGGTCCGCAAATTACCAGAAACCCTGTAATAATAATAAATGTCTTAAATCGGATGTTATATACATCTGGGAGTTTGATCGTGGGATTATGAAGACAGAGATCCAACAAACAAACTCCCAGCTATTATTTTTCATTATTTGCAGAGACAGAGTGTTGCTAAGTAATTTTTCTTCTAAGGATGAAAAGTAAAGGTCAGTTAGTGTAGAGATCAATTGAGGCTAAACAATAAGTAGCCTTTTTCTTAATTAAGAGGGAAGATGGCTTAATTTGGAGATTGTCTAAAACTAAATCCATGCAAATGACATTTTAATGAAAAACAATCTAGAATATAACTTCATTTTAAGTACTTAATTATAATGTATAAACTCCAGACATCTAGTCCATTATAACTTCAAATTAACTTTGAAAGGACTGCAGAAGCCAATGTGGTTAATTTAACTATAGCAGTGTATGTTTTGCACCAAATGAAGTACTTGAGTGGGATATGGATTTAAAGGTCGCACTACATTAGTTTATATACAGTCGAACCTCTCTAAGACATACGCTATCAGGGCTGGCTTTGATTGTCCTACTTAGAAAGGCATTCATCTTATAGAGACTTAAAAATACAATAAATGAATGCATAAGAAAATGGCAGGAGCCAAGACCTAGCTCCCGTTTTATAGAATTGTGTGTTTTATTTGGGTGTCCATCTTGAGGCAATTGCCCAGGAGGGGGGGGGGGGTTGGGGCGGGGAAAGTCTGGAGTAGGAACAGGGCAGAAACGACCGTCGGAAAAGTCCCTAATATACCCTACTTTCCACCCTTAAAAATACCTCCGGTTTTAAAATTACCCTAAAATATACCAAAAATTTTTCCCTGGATAGCTAGTGGGTAGGCACTAACTCTTCTGTGTTATGCTGAACGAGTTATGCAGTAAATAAAGGCATGCACGTAAATGAGCTTTCGTACCTACCATCCCATTAATATAGGGGGTGGGGGCATTCCCCCCCCCCCCCCTCAGGGAAACTGACTGTATGCAGTACCTAGTCTAAGCCTTCCTGCTTCTAACTAAGCTTTAGAACAAACTATTTTCTATTTCCATACTCTGTTCGCAACACCTGGGGTTTTTGGAAGAACATGAGAAAAGCTTTGGATCACGAGCTGAAAGCAAGTGTTCTCAAACAATCCCAAGTGTTTCTAACAGACAACGGAAACACAAAAATATCTTCTAAAGCTTTTACAAAATAATAACAATTGACGACGCCATTCACGATTTCTATCCAGATCTAGCAAATGGTCCTTAATTGGTCAATCAGAGTTCGAATTTATATTGACTGACTTTGATGTACACCAAACCAGCTTCTCACTACTAACACATAAATATTCAAACAAATTAAAATAATATTCATAAAATAATTAAGATTTTTATTACTTATAAACTAATATACCTGTGGAACATCAACACTTTCCTTTTCTTCTTCTGTTTTCTCAAAAGAATATTTTCTTGTTCTTTCCAGTGAGTTATCTATGAAAAAGTGACATTAAAATTAGTTCACCAAAAGCATAATTTTGTTTCTTTAGACAACTTCAAAATCTTCATCCCCCCACCCCAACACACACACATTCACAGTAAAAGACTAACTAAATTAAATTTAATATCAGATTTACTGGATTTGCAAATGTTTGGAGCTCAATTAATTAAAAATAAAAAAACAAAAACACTTAGTAAATCTATGTTCATAAATAAACTGAAAAACTGTCAACTGAAAACTTACAAACCAATTGATTCTGCCTGATTTATAATTGTAGAGCTTATGGCCCACTTCAAATGCCATTTGATAGCCACGCTATTAGCTATCTCGACTATAGCTAGCCTTTGGTTCAGCTCGGTTTTAGATGTTGAACCTCGTATCTGTCGATCTTCACCTTTGTCAGATTTATGCAGTGTCTGAAACAAACCTTAATTAACTTGAGCTATTAAGTCAGGTAGCATGGGTCAACTTGTCATGCTACTTGACTATGGTGCTGGCTTCTTTCAATTGTAGTACTTAAGTTGCGCTGAAAGTTGAGTTGAACTTTTTAAGTTCAGGCTGTGATGAACTCAAAAGAACCACATGATGCAAAAAAAATCAACAAGTGCCAACCCTACATTCTATGAGGTCTATGAAAACCTCTGCAACATGTATATGTGCCTTCAATATTGTAAGTCAACCAAGTGCACTACTCATTAACATAAATTAAGTTTATATTAGTAAAAATAAATTTTATAATCTTTAACATAATCAAAATAATATCATAATATCATGAATGTTAATTTTCTTTTGTTTGTCTAGAGTGAAGTTCACAAGAGAACTTTTGGACTCGTTCGTCTGTATTATGCGAATACTCAACTTTCTAAGTGTTGAAATTTCTAAATAATACCGAACAACAGGTTCGGACTTTGCTCATAGCATGAGAACTAGGGGAATCTTTCCTTAACATTTTATTGCGAGAGGGTTAATGCTAGAAACACTTTAAATTGTCACTTACAATGTCAAAAATGCAGAGCTCGTGGGTTTATTTAAAAATTTGGTTTTCGCTTGGCATCACAACTAAGCGATTTTGTTTGTCTGAAGTTCTTTATCTTAGGTATTGCTTCGGCTTTGATGACAATAAAAGCAACTCGCTTTAATTTTTTTAATCGATGCCTTTTTTCTTTTCAAATCAACGCCTGCACATCGTGGAAACAAAATGTATGGGCATGTTACAAGCAATATCCGAAACAATAGTAATTAAAAATTTTTACAAAGAAAGAAATCAAACGACAACTCTCGAATCTGTTACACTGTTATTACTAAGTGAGGAATACGAAGAGTTTCTACTTGTAAGGTCAGTTGTATACGAAGTGCCCACAAACATAGTAACGGTTGACGTGAGCCACATAAGCACAGTGTATGGCCCAGATAAAAAGAAATCCATTTAAAGTAAACACGACTTTCATAATTATTTGCAGCCTACTTAAATTTAAACTCGTTTCTAATTTTCTTACCGTGAATGGAGAATTGTAGCCTTTGTATCTGGAACTCCAACAAAACGACGGACAAGACAAATATTACAACCTGCCATTTATTTACGAACATTGTTTGCTTTAAAATCTCCCGTCTTTCCGCAGATATCTTCACAGCTAGAACTTATTATTCCCTATTAGTACTAGTGATAATTCGTTCCAATCCCTCACTTTACTCGTCTTCACGATATGAAGCTAAGCCAAGCCGTACGTCGAGAACCGAGATGCAGAGACTAACAAAGCAAAATAAGTATACAAAACAAGAAATAGAAACCGCTATACGAGAAACAGTAATCCTCATATGAGAAATGGACCCGCTATATAAGCATGCGGGAATAATCCATCCGTCAGTATCGATCTTGAGCCTGATAGTCTATGGCACAGCGGTTTCTTTTAATTAAGAGCAAAATCAAATACTCATGAACAAACGTCAACACTATTTTGATATTAGTGCAACACTCCGAAAATAGTCCCACTTTCAGTTCAAAAAATGCTACTGCGGTGTCAAGCTTCGTTTTAAATTTTACACCACAAGAAAGTTCTATTATAAACTCTCTGAATAAACTCTCGATTAATTTTAAGAAAACAAACTATATGCTTATTACGTCTCCTAAGAAAAATCCTCATATAACA
>JAOBAT010011637.1:0-10220 GCA_026413305.1 Hydrozoanthus tunicans | reverse complement strand
CAAATCCGATTTGTGAACTGCTTTGATGTCCGTATGAATAGAACGCGAGTGGCTTATTCGTACGGAAGGATACTTAAAGATTCCACAAATCCTGAATGAATCTGCTTTCTGATTTTCCTTAGAATTTTATTATCACAATAAGCGTACAAATTAACCAAAAAAATTACACACTGACAAGAAAAGAATCAAAATTCGATTTCATGCGTGACCTCAGAAATTTTTCAAGTGCGGAGATTTTGTCGCTGTATAGTGTACTGAAAGATAACGAGAGCTCGTTATTATAACTTCGGACGCTTTACTGAATCACTTGATGTTCCTGAACATATCTATAGTAATAAGAATTTTAAATTGTATTGCATTTTGAAGAAAAGGCAAAAAGTCGAAACTTCCGTACGAATAGAAAATAAAAGTCGGGATACGGTTTCGTATGAATAGCCACCGCGATTGTTTCAAAGCTCCTTCGGTTTCATTATTTTCTTTTGGTTTTAACTGATGTTCTTTCTTGTTTCTTTCTGTAGAGTTCTTTCGTTTGTTCATAATCCAGCTATTTTAGCCCCCTTCTTTGTGCTCAATTCATGTCTCTGTTCATTTGGGCGAAGAAGCCTTTCGATGTTTGGCTAGCAGTTTGATTGCCATTCGGCAGTTTGAACAAGACTCTTGGTTGGTTTTTAAATCAAAATGTAACTGTTACGTTTGTTGATCCAAGAGCGGTATCAAACCACTGGATTCTCACAAATTGAAGTGCTTTGAAGCTGATATTTTTGATGATTAAAGAGCAATTTAGAGCTTTTGCCCTTTCCTTCTCACGGCTTGAATCTTTTTAAAAAGTGAATCGAGGTAAAGAAGTTGCTTTGATTGGAATTTGTAATTAGCAACTCATGAGCCCCGTTCGCTGGCGAACGGGCGGTTACAAAACGTCTGCAAGCGTTTCCTTCTCCCCCCTCCCCCACCCGGCCCCCTCCTTTCGTTTTTTTAATACATTCCTCTTTGCAGACAAGCACGTGGAGTATAAGGAAGGGGTAATGGCACTGGCTCTCATTGGCAAGTTCAGTATCTCGGCAGCATACTACCAGATCTATATCCACACAGCTGAGTTGTACCCAACTGTAATAAGGTGAGTTACGATCCAGCTTGTTTGCGGCACAATGGCCCAGCAGTTAGCGTGTTTGACTCTTAATCCTAGGGTTGCGAGTTCGAGTCCCGGTCAGACCACTGTGTTGTATCTTTGAGTTAGAAGGGCTTTACCCGACTTGTTCCAGTCGACTCAGCTGTATAAATGAGTACCAGCTTCTGCTGGGGGCTAACCTGGGATCGATTAGTGTCCTGGCCAGAGGAGTCAAAGAGTCTAAAACCTTTAAAGGAGTTGGGCGCCGGCCTCACGAGCTACTTGTACGTGCTCGAAGACTCGCTGATTCTTTTTAGCGGCTTTTTAGCGGCGTTAAGGTTCGCAATGTGTTGTTGTAAAATTTACAAAAATTTATAATAAATTCCTTAGGGTAGAGTATCATTGACATTCTATTCTACCAACTAACAGTTAAAAGATTGAAATTCACAGTGGAAAGTCCAATAGCGTATGCGCACGTTCTGTGGCTATTGCACAGCATTTTGAAATTTGACCTTCCAACTTGTAGCTGATCGATTAATATGTCTGAATTTTTCGACGACGCATACAAGAGTAATCAAAAAAGCTTTCTACCGCAAGTTTGATCGAGGTTTGTTTTTTTAACTTTGCAATTTTCAGATCTGTTGGAGTAGGATTTGCTTCCCTTTGTGCACGTATTGGCGCCATGTCGGCACCGTTTATTGTGGACAGCACCCCCCTGATAGCCCCCGCCATCGTGTTTGGGTCAGCGTCTCTTTCAGCCGGTGCACTTTCGATGCTGCTTCCCGAGACACGTGGAAAGCCATTCCCTGATTACATCGACCAACCAACCGACGCAAACGCAAACGACAAAGATAACAAGAAAGAAGAGGATATTGAGATGAATCCGCATGGCGAAAATAAAGAGCTTGTGGACAATGCGGTGGCTTAAAGGAATCCTACATAGTAACGATCTTGGTCTCAAGTTAATTAAGCTTTTATAAAGTCCATATCGGCAGCTCCATTAAATTTGATAATCTTGTACATGAATCTAACACCGAGCGAATCTTTTTGATCATTTCATTTCATTTCACGGTTTGAATTTTCTGTTCGCCGCCATTTTGAAATGTGACTGACGTGTTTGGGTTGCCAGTGCCAGTTGTCCACCCTCGATTACAATAACAATGAACAAAAACGAGCTGGCAATGCAACCAAAAAAACACGTCACATGTCAAAATGGTGGCGCACAGGAAATTCAGACCGTGGAAATTATCAAAACAGATTGCTCGTTGTTAGATTCAAGCACAGGATCATCTAATGAGCTGCCAATATGGACGCAGACTTAATGGAAAACTGAACCCTAAAATCAACTTTTGTCAAACAAAATCTTTAACTGAGTGTGAAAACGATATTAGAATAAAATTCCTCGTATCGTGCTGACTTTCCGAGAAATTCAAGTTTAAAACACGTTACTTGCCGCATTGTTCCGGCGGCTCAGAAATAGGGGTTAAGCGGGGAGAGACCAAAAAAATTTATCATTTGAGTGAGATATCGTACACAACGTAAGTTGTAACTTTCACTCTTAATTTTGTAAGCGAACTTATGACAACAAAAACAGTTCAAGTGCTCGCTCGCTCCCCATAACCTACGTCACACGTTACCTTCGTTTATCGCTGACAAGTCGACAAGCGCCCACGCTCAATGACTCCAAGCGACCCGAAACACGCACATACAAACTAGAATTTCTCGGAAAATCAGCGCGACACAAGGAAAAAAAACTTTTAGATATGTTATCAACACCTTGAAGGATTTAATTTAAAAAAATGTTGATTTTAGAGTTCAGTTTCCCTTTAACTGAACTGTTGTTTGAGACCAATAAGTACAGTACATCGGAGGATTCTTATAAAGGGAAGCTTCACTCCAAAAATGAAATGATTCCTTTATATGAAATAAAATTCATCATCAAATTAAAAACACGACGTTTGAACTGAAACCTCCGGTGTTCATCAGGTAATGGAAGATGCGTTTGCCTCTGCTTCATGGTAACCGACTGGAATTAATTTTTATTTTGTACCGATTTCCAATGCAAGATTGAAATTTTAAATTCTGTTTCATTCTATTTCAAGTGGATAACAATAACGTTCACTCTCATAGTACTTTTTATAATTAAGAACATAATTGGATTTTAGCTAGAAATGTTTTTTTCAAATCGATTCCCTTGCCTTGAAAATCTGAGTAACTGAAAAAAAAAAACTAGCCAGTCCGGTGAAGGCCGACATTTCTATTGCCTTTGCGTTCACCTTGGACGTAAATTATGTTCAAGGATGCGGCTCAACGATTTGCCTTAGAATTACATTGTCGACTCAAATCTAAAATAGATGTTCTTAAACATATAAAGAAAATAGCTTGGAGTGGAGTTTTTCTTTAAAGACCTCTCGTGATGTTCCACTAGATCGAGCGACTACATCCAATCGTTTGATACAACCTCTCGCTACAAAAAAAAACCTATTGATACGTAGAACTTTGCCTACATGGAATCAAACTCAAATTTGACTTTGCGTTTCTTGCAGGCTCAATTGATACATTGCTTCACAAACTTACAGTTACAGAGTTTTTTAATCACTGACATAGGGGTTGTTTAAACAAAAAAGAAAAGCTTTGTCTCTCTACCACAGTCTTTGGTTAAATCAAAAACTGATTGTAGCCTACCACTTCAACTTGCAACAATTTTGCAGCATTTTAGTTTTTTCAAAGTTTAGTCAACGATGAAAAATAATAGTAGTAGAATTATGACCAAGTATAGGATACAATACAATACAATAAAATTAAGACAGAACTTAAAGTTTTGTGTTTGAATCATAATATTGACTTTAATAACTCAGCTGTTATAGACAAAAGATCCAGGTTCCGTGTTAGAAAATCACTAGAGTCCTGGCATACCTCTGCCACGAAAAAAGCAGACAATAATTTCAAACCTTTTCCAAAACAATACGGTATTCTTTTTAAAAATAACTGTTAATCATTGTTCTGTTTTTACTCTACATTTTATCTCACCTTGGTTTCTCCATATATACGCTACAAACATTTTTATTTTTTTACTCTGATGAAGAACAGATGAAAGCTTAGTTGTTTTTCAACTTTTTTTTAAACCAGAGAACATTTTGTATTTTTTACTAAATTTTTTGTGGATAACCCTGATTGCGCCTCAATTTTTAAAGAGCTTAAAGACACTTAAAAGTTTGTCGCAGAAGTGTCAAATGTCTATTTTTCCTTCTTTTCACACAAGAGCTACACATTAATCTCTTAATACTAGGTTTTAGAGTTTTAGTAAAGCATAACAAAAAATGTTTCCTTCCGTTAAGAATGTTGCACAGTGTATAAACGCTATCATCTGGAGACTCTGAAAGCAACGCCATGCTGGCAGACATATTCTATTGACCTGTATTCTTAGAATATTTTAAGAATATTTTCAGCCTCAAAACGCAAAAAAGAATTAACAACGTTGAGTCTGAGTCTGAAAAACACTATTTTTGTAAAATGAAAATTGTACACAATTATACAGCTGAGTGGACTGGAACAAGTCTAGCTTGCTCAAGGACATAACACGGTTGTCTGACCGGCCGGGGCTCGAACACGCGACCCGAAGAACACGCTAACCGCTCGGCCACTGCGCCGTCGACTTTGACCAAGCTTCTAACTCAGAACACCGGTTAATTCACTGCACTGCCCGGTTGTCCTGGACAGGTCGTGCCTGCGTTGACTTCTTCAGCTTTCAACTTACGTCCGCTAAATTTTGCAAGTTTGCAAGACTGACATTTTTTATGTAGAAGAAGGGAAGTTGTTTCCATAACAACCGCTTATAAACTTCGTGTTATTGAACAAGGCGTTATAGATCTGTTTTGCGCACGTTTATGTAAGTTTTTTCCCGTTTTTTTTTTCTTATCCGTAGTTGTTCACTTTATGCTCGTAAAACGTAATGAAATTGCTCTAGATCTTTACGACAAAAATAACAGCAGCTTTAAAAATCTCAAGCTAACGCCTATTTACCATTAATTATCAAAGTGTTGGAGAGGGTAGCTGGGAAGAGTCGTATTGTTGTATTGCCAGCACATCACAAACTGTACGGATTCCCAAGATCAACAAAGCTCCGAACGAAGGAGCCTCATTAACAATCTTGCTCTGCAAGGTCGTGTATCACGCTTCTATGTCATGCTTGGGCAAGTTTTAGCACTGAAAGGTTTTAATCGATTCGTGACTTTAAAGTGTAAAGTTAAGGAGGTCTAAATTCCTGCGCCACACAATTGATGATATATGAGCCGTGAAGACATTTTTGGCCCTGTGGATAATGCGACAGCTGGAGCCAGTATAATTTGACAAGTCATTTTTCCTAAGTGCTCGGCTTAAACTATGCCATCTACAACTGTTTTCGCCGAGGTGTTTTCGAGTTCCAAGACAGCAGTTAAAGTGACTGTCAAAAACACTTGACCTTCTTTTTATCAAACTTCTTTTGCCATCAATAAAACCAATATATTCTGGCAGTTGAACTATTTCTTATCGTGCATGGAAATAAAACAGCTGATACAGCTCCCCAGAACGCCAGTTGGCACACAGTCGCCCCACTTTTCTTTGGTGCGTTTCCGGTATTATCGAATTATGAACTTTGTTATTTCAACTAAAGTGTCGAACGACTTATTGAGTGCGAAAGTCAAGTTTGACAATAATAGCAACAGCATAAACATGAACAATGATTAAATATATAATTTTGCATGTTTCACATTTCTTTTTTATATTGATATATGTCGATCATATGCACGAAGGCAAAAACGACAACATTTTAAAAAAATTCTGCGAGCAAATTTTTAAAACTCACTTAAGAAGCACGCGGGAGGTTGTATACTGACTGAAACTTGTTATAAACAAATTCTACGTGAAATAATGGTTTGTAAGGTACCGAATCTCGATTCTAACAATGAACAGGAAAACGTGGGATTGTGTCTCTTAGGCGGCCATATTGATATTTCCGCCACAAACATTAGAACAAAAGGTTCTTTTTGTAGCTCCCGCCTATCGCAACACTGCTCTCCTCAGTCTCCCTATCATAACAGCAGTTGCTCGGCGGAAACCCAAACCATTCCATGACACCTTAACGAACCACTGAAGTATAAGCAAGTTATAGGATAAGTTTCCACATTTGTTGGCCATCATGGCTGAAATTGATGAATCCAAAGGTGCTGGTGTTAAAAAAGGTAAGTTCTGTAGTTGTTAAATTCAATGGTGTACGGCGGAGAGACAAACCTAGCGCTGAAGATCACGAAGTCAGCTGAGTTGGGTAGAATTATCATTTGAGTATACATTTGCATCGGTCTTGGCTCTCGAAACATTTCTTGTTGTCATAATAATCTTTCGAAGTAAAACCGCGGCTTCGTGATAATATCAGGTCATTTTGAACAATTCGATGTTTAATGATCGGTTCATCGACCGGTGTCATGAATTCCCGTTAGGACTGTTTCTTGTTCGAACGTAATGTCAAATTTCGTTGTGTCTGTGCGCTCAAAAACAAGGTTTGTTCAGTTACTCATGATAGAGTATTTATTGAAATGATCTGTCGTATAGTTGAGATCAAGGTTTTCGTTAACATTAAATGTAGGTCGTTGAAGTGTAGGAGAAATAAACCTGGCGAGTAATGAAAAAACTGTTGACATTGATCGGTCGATCCATCGATTGCACATCCAACAAGCCCCTCACTGCTAAATACTTCGAAGTGGCCAGTATTATAACTTTATGTTCTGATAGCGACAAGACGTACAAATCAAGTGTTTCCGAGAGCGCTATGACTCCTTTCAAAATCTCTTTCTATTATGTGTCGATTAAAAAGCATAAGTGCTTTGCTTTCTAGCATGAATCAACTGATCGTGAACGACACGAGATTTTTAAAACGATCGTCATCTGGAGAAAAACATATTTTTCTCCGAGCTTGGCATAAAATTATGTATCAGGATATGAGGTCAAACCTACGGATTAAGGGGATTTACTAAATCGTCGTTCTTATTGTCTTAATCCTTAATCCTTTCCCTTGTTTCATTTTATGTGATTGTGTTACGTTGAAGTGGCAAAATCAACTACTGGATGGTTTGTTTACTCAGAATTTCTCTGTGTGGAGTATGTGACATTTAATTTGCCAAACACGACTGAGACACATAAACCCATTTTTCAAACTCAGAGCAGTTTGATGAACTTGCTCAAAATAAGCATGAAGCTGCCCAACGAAGCAATTATTATAAAGAGGAAAGTTTTTTTTGGACATGCTTTCATTTCCCCAGCTAATTTTCTCTACAGTCTTTCACAACGACAATGTGGTTTTATTTTTTTGATAGATTAAAAGCAACAAAGTGAAAGCAACATTTATTAGTTAAAAAAGGTTACAAGAAGGTTCGACATTTATTGGAGAAAGGCCAAAATGTTATTTAAAATAAAAAACAATGAAAAATCTTCTGGTATTCTTAAATATTTTAATCAAGCTGTATAAGCTCAAAATAAAATATTAAACTTAACATTTGTCAATTTTTTTTCTCTTGACTACTTTGATTTGCAAGAGCTATGTTTGTTATATAGCATATATTAAATGAAAGTTAACTGTATTATCATGATCAACTTGTTTATTTATAAACACCTACTGTATATAATTTACAGTAGTTAACCTTAGTGACAATTAATGTAGTTATTTGGTATAGATTTAACCCAAGATTTCAGTTCTGAGAATTGACAAAGTAAACATAGCACTTGTTCATAAATTCTCCTAACAAGAATTTTGCAAGAATTTTGTATTTCGTCTTGTTTAGTTTCCCTTGTTTGATCAATTCCTTACTTCTCTTTAATTACTAAGTGACTTGTTTTGTTTGTGTTAAGTAAGGAGAAATTATAAATGAAGTGGCTATTATAGGGCTCAATGCATGGGTTAATGAAGTATCTTAGACAAGTTTGATTAAATTTGTATGATTTATATATTAAAGTGATTTAAGAACAACAGTTCTAGATATAATTTTATTAGATATTTTGTGAAGTAAGAATGAGTAGTCCAGGCTGTGAATTTTATGCAAGATCAGTAGCATCATTTCATTTCATCGACTTTCAGTGAGGGTACTATACATAGACCTATAAAATAACAAACACTTTTATTGCCAATCAAAAAAAAACAATGTCGGTGACATGTACAAGAAGGTCAAATTTCTTTCTTCAGTATTTTCTGTTGTATGTTTGTTTAACATACTGTTTTGGGGTCGCTTTGATGCACCCAGGTTACTGGCCAGGCATGTTTAATTTTGTAAAACCCTGGCATGATTACAGTGTCAAAACTCCAATTGTTTCATGTCCCAGCAAGTTGATTCAGGTTGAATGGTTCTGCTATGGCTAATATAATTAATATTAATTCAGACTAGCACAAATGTTTGAAGTAGAAGAGGTTTTGGTAGAAAAAGCCATGCCAAAGTCAGCCCACTACAAAAACAAATAGGTGGCTGCATATTTTTGGAATAACAAGGAGCGTAGAAATTAAAAACTTAAGTAAAAAGTACCATGTGCATGCTAGAACGATTGCAAGGTAGCTAGATTAAAGATTTTTATTAAATCCACAGAGTGATCTATAGAGTCCTCTTTTCTAGAAAGTGTCTTTATTATTAATAGTATTTGGGTGATTACATTTGTTCAAAAGGTGGAGAAATATCCTCCTGGGATGCTGTTGCTTTGTTCGTTTATAAACATGCAGATTAAGAAACATTTTACACATATTTCAAATAATTTATTGTTCAAAGCAAAATTCGTTTTTAGATCTCATGTTTCATTGGGTTTCTACTTCTAAAACCCATCAGCCTGACCACATGTGCAGTGGGAAGTTTGGGTTTGCTCATCACTCCTGAATGAATTAACGAGTTTGAGAATTTATATTAATGCCAATCTCAGCTGTCACATAACTGCAGGTGCCACAGAAATGCAGGCTTATCAAGCTGTGCAATGTGACCAATTTGAAACTTATTTTTAAAAGACAGGTCTAGTTCTTGCTGACAATACTGTTAGCTGTAATTATGGTACTATTTTCATCAGTTTGTCAGGATTTCCGTGTGAGAGAAGATGGAGCCCTGGCACACCGGCTACAGGAAGAGGAGAGTAAGTACAATTAATGCGTTGGGCAAAGAGTTATTGGTGTCAGGCATTATGATAAGTCTGTGCAACACATGGGCACTGTGCACATACATTTTAAGTACTAATATTAAAATAAGAGAAACACCAGAAAGTCTTTAACCGGTTTTAGAACATGTGTACAACAGTAAGACTAAGAACAGACTAAGACAGAAAGCTCTCTTCAATCCTTTTAAGCCCCTAAGTGAAGTTCCAGCATGGAGAATTGAACCCAAGCTTATACAAGAAAAAGCCATTAAAGTTTTCATCTACTTTCAAGATCTAAATTTTTATCAGCCTGTTTTAATTTATAACTAACAGTAGTTATATTCATGGCAAGAGACTTTGCATCGGTAGTGCATGGCTCTCTACATTACTGGTGTGAACCATGAGAAAAGTATGTGAAAATCATGTGAAAACTATGTGAAAAGCATTCTGCCTTCACCCAATATTTGTCAAGCAAAAAATTTCATTTGATCTTCCTCTGCTTCATTTTTTGCTTTCCTATCATTTTCATCAAGATGGCCATTTGGTAGCTATAGTCTAGATGTAATCACAAACATAAAACATTTGTCCAAGCAGATATCACATCTTTCCTGTTTCTGTTTAAAGCAGCTTAAGAAAATTGTCCTTATAGTGATTCAAAATGCATTCTGCCTCCAAATATACCTCAAGCAAAAAATTTCATTGATCAATCACCTTTTGTCTCTTCAAGTGCCAAGTTTGTATTCAATGCTCCCAATATTTTCCCATCTTCATTAATGGAAATTATTTTGCAGATAATCACTAACTAAGTTAACATATTAAACATTTATTGTCCAAGCAATAACATGTCTTCTTCAACTTCGCAAAACAGTTTACAAGTTAAAAGAATAGTACATACTACGTATATAATAATAATAATAATAATAGTTTATTTAAAATTTTTACATATAGCAGTCATATAACTGAATTGCGTAAAAATGTA
>JAOBAT010011626.1:0-10220 GCA_026413305.1 Hydrozoanthus tunicans | reverse complement strand
CAAACGTCGAACTTATCATGCGCTTAATTGTTTAATTTAGTTCGACGCATGCTAAGATCGACGTTTAACCTGGGCCTTAAGATACCTTGGGATAAATTATCCTCTGGAAGTTCAATGCCCCTAGCTCGAAGAAGTTGAAGCCGTTTTGTCTACTTTTTGGTGCAAAGAAGTTATTGAGTTTTACGCTAACTAGTCCTTTTAAATGTTTTTAAACAATTTTGTACTTGAAGTTTTGCGACTTTTGTACTCGTATTTTTTAGTTGTTTTTTTTTTTCATGTGCAGGAACATATTCTAACGAAATAAAACATAATTCTGTTTGTAGTGCCGTGCAAGAAAAAATTTCGCCGGAGTTTCGTGTTTTTTTTTTGGCCAAGTCGCTAAAACAGAATCCTGCAAAAATTAGTTCCCATAAAAAATATTTACCACTTTTTTTAGACCCACTTTTTTTTTTATATTCCTCAGTTAATTTTTTTTCCAAAAATTTCATATGAAACGGTATTTTCTTAACACAATGCCTCTACCACCTTTAGTTTTGCTGATTAACGCTATTACTTACATACACGTGACTTCTTTGAAAGAACCGTGTATTAACAGAGTATATAGTACTGATGCAAAAAATTAGCTTAGATTAAACACTTAAAATACATTTTTAGAAGTTGGTTTCACTGTCACTGCTTACATTTTTATAAAGCTAAACATTGAAATACAATGGACGCGCACGTGTGCGGCAAAATTTAAGTGAGATTTTTGCCTCGCGAGCTCGAATCTCACTAAAATTTTGCTGCAAATGTGTGGAACAAGCTGAGCAAACAGCCTCGCGACTCTTTACCTCAAGTGTGCGTCGGCCTTTAAAGCGAGTAACATGTAATTTCAATGACCAAAGTGCATTTTTTAAACTGCCTGGGTTCCGTTGCAACAAGTGGCGTAAGCTGTTGACTATGTATTTTAACGCTTTAACGTTTTGTTTTTAAATTAGACATTTAATGGTTCATTATCAAACAGTCGCTTATTGTAGTGAAAAAGTAGTTTGTGAAGTTTTTTGTAGTGAGCAAATATGACCTTTCTTTCAATTAAACTGGTAGCTTCGTTTATTTTTTGTTTATTGGTTGCTGTTACGGACGTATTTCTGCGAAAGCCAAGTTCGCGCGCGCTGTAATACATTTCTTTGGCGCGCGCGTTTTAAAACATCATCACAGGCATATTATGGAGGTTTTCATAATATGTTGAAACAACAGAAATTATATTATTTAAGAGGAATAAAGTTTGCTCGTCTCATTTTTGTGATTTGTCTATCGTTTGTTTTACGACTTTCTGCCATTGTTTGGTTTGCAGTTCGCAAGCGAATCTGTCTCTCCCTTATGAAGAAAGGTCCGATCCATCCGGCTAGTTTACTGACCGTACCCGCCCGCAAAGAGTCCTGGCTACCGGCCTGTTCAGTTTAGATCAGTTTAATCTGTTTCCGGCAAAAATTATAGCTGTACTGAAGATTTTAACGTGTATAAATAAATAAATAAATAAATGGAATACACACATAAGATAAGAACGAAAACCAATATATGGGGAAGAGGCTACTAAATCTTTTCTCTAGCCTAAGTGACTCACGGGCCTCCAGTTTCCACGTAGACAGGATACTAATCTATTGCAGGTTAGCTCCCAGCAGAACTGGTACCATTTATACAGCTGAGTCGACTGGAACAAAGTCGGGTAAAGTGTCTTGTTCAAGGACACAACACAGTGGTCTGGCCGGGGCTCGAACTCGCGACCTTAGGATTACGAATCGAACACGCTAACCGCTCGGCCACTGCGCCGCCGATATGGGGAAGAGGGTTCGATATTTATTCCAAGTAGAGCTAAAGTACCCAAAAACGAAGCGAACTTTTTAACAAAAGCTTTTGCCTGACGAGCGTAGCGCAACTGAACTACATGAAACAAAAAACAATTGTAGCGACAGAATAGCCGAGACCAGTTTCATTTTTGTGTAAATAAAATGTAAGTACGTACTGAGTTAAAGACCCGATAAGGGCGATGAGTCAGTTTATTTTTCGCCGGGATGGGGTGGGGGGAGGGGGTAGTGCACGTGGTAGGTATGACTGTCGTATATTTTAGCGGTTAATATTACCAGTGCGGTAATTTTTAGGGGTTGTTAAAAGAAACCCCGTGTTAAACCAAGAGCCTCGTATTTTTTTAGCCGGGTTGAAAAAAGCCAAGCATTAGCTATTTGCAATCCCGTGTTTTAGCAAATGTTTTTACTGATAAGAAGTTAAGACAAAAGTCCTTTAGCGTACGTTCTATGAACTACGCGCGCCTTTATTCGCTGCATCAGACGTTCAACGCAACACGAGGGGACTTAACGCTGACTGGCTAGCTACGTATATCCAGGGCAAGGAAGGCAGGGTTCGATGAATTCCCGGTGCCTGACACTTCACTCAGCTGGTTAAGGGGGGATTATAGTTAAATTTTAAGGATAATGGAAGAGTGGAGAAGGAGGTTAAAATTCCGAAGAAAAGCATCAAACCGGGGGAGTTTACTCCTTCTGTTGCTATGATAAGGGGGTACGTAGCATTTTTATAGGGGTCAAAATTGAATGCCGGTATTTAGTAAGGCGGCAAAAAAAAAACAAGCCTGTTTTTTTCAATGTCAATGACACTATGAGATAATCTTTAGGGTCAAAAACTTTCCCGCCTTGGTATTTTTAAGTTGGTTTTTTTTCACTTTTTTCAGACGAGTATCCCATTTTATCCCGTAAAACCACCATTCCGGCCTCCCACGGCCCAAACCGCGCGCTCATCATGTGGTCCGCCGATTGTATCTAATTCGTGATCCGCCCCCTTGCAACACACTATCTGAGATCCTTTAGGCCTAGCCTACCGCTGTCATCTGATGTCTGAATCAGTTTGTAACCTTGTGTGTTAAACCATTAATTCGGAAATCGGGCAATTTCAGTTAATGCTTAACAAAAATGTTTTTACAAAATTTCCAATTGGAAGTTCTTTTCAGCCGACCAAACCGGACAGATGAAAACCAACTGTATAACTCTTTCCATTACCTTGTCTGGCTAGCCGAAAAAACAGTTTCTTACTGTACAAATAAGGCGAGTATATGCCTACTTTGTCCGATTACCCAACCACAATTTGCCAGTTAAATTCCCACGCTTTACCAAACGATATTGGCCTGGAAAACAGAAAATTGATAGCCAACCAAAAAGTTTCCGATATTATTCTCGCATGAAAACTGACCGGTTGGATCTATTGATTGAAAACGCCCTATTTGCTTACACTTTCAAAGACAAAATGAAATAACAAACACAGAACGCATGGATCGGTTGAAAAAAAGTTTTAAAACGATGACGAGCAATATATAATCACTATTGTTGTTCTCGTCAATTATAAATCCAGAAGGGAGATTTATACAGTATTTTTTAGTGAATTCCCTCACGTTTTTGTCAAAGAAAAGACGAGACGTCTGCATGCTAATTGTTTCGCCCCCAAACCCATATTCAACACGAGTACTGTATATATTTTAGAATAATAGTTTCATTTTCGCTTTTATTGTCTTTTAATCTTCCAGTGACTTCCATCTACGCATAAATACTTTTTCATTGCTTTCTCTGTATCACGTTCTAATTTTCTTGTTTCAAGTGCAAACTTCGATGGGTTAACAATCCGTTACAGTATTATTGTTAGTAAAATCACGTTTTACTTTTAATATTGAACGTGCATCGCACAAGGAATTAAACAGTTACTTTGTCTCAAGTTATGTGTGATACAGCGAAAATATATTCATAAAATGAAAGCAGTTCTAAAATTTCTAGTTCCTATGATGAACACTTAAAATGTTTTGCAAAACGTTTGTAAATAGTGTATAAAGATATGTTATAAATTAATTGCCTGCCTAATTAAAATGTCTTTACACAGTTTGAAGCAAAATATTTCACGATTTATGCATTTGTCGAATCTAGTTACCAAAAAGGCCGAGGCTATAGAAACTCTTGTTGTAACCATAGTAATATCTTTGACTCAAAAACTGCTCATTCAGCATTCATTTATTCCAAAACAATTTTGATGCGATTCTGAAATAAAACAGGGTTTAACTCTTCCAAAGAACAAACAGTGTAAGAGCAATTAAAAGTTTTCCTTGTTTTAAGTAGTACTTTGAAGTGAAAATAAACGTTTTCTAGTTGAAACGAAGGACAACTGTAAGCATAAAACATTTTGGTAGGCACGGACAACGTGAGGGCGAATCTGTGGAATGCTTGGTACGTAAAACGAATTTTTATCTTGTAAGATAAAAAAAAACTATGATATAATGCTACTTATGCCTTAAATGTCTAGTGCAGCTTGTTATTTTATACTACAGCCGTGCTGTTTTGTCTTGGGGAAAGTTTTAGTTTGCAAAATTCAGAAAGAGAAAAAGATACAGTTCCAAAACGCAGCACAAGCAAACTGGAAACGGAATCGAGGCGAAGTAAAGAGCAGCCAATGAAAAGCTTTGTTGACAATTACGTCACAGTTTGTTAACATGCAAGTTTGGCAGCCATCTGCTGTGAAAACTGTGTGGAGGTGGTGGAGAGATTATTTTTATATTCATATATTGGTTGAAAAGTTTAAACTGTGTTGGCAATCATTTGGAGAGAGTTCTTTTTTATGGCATGAACGTTCTTATTAAGACTGGGAATGGATATCCCTGTTGCTAACGAACGCGACATTGACTTCTCAATTGAGCAAGAGTCACTACATTCATCTAACATTTCGGAGTTTCAGGTAAATGTTGACGATTATTGGGAAAAAGTTTTGTGAACACTCGCTTTGGATGGCCGTTCCTTCCTGTTCACAGCGGCCTCGTATAGAAACTACTTACTCCGAAACGAGTATTTAAGTTTTATTTTTAATGAAAGAAAACTACTCCTGAGACTCATTCGTGCTTTCCCGTATTCCCACAGAAGCCGAGTCGATTCGTTAAAAGAAATGCACGCAGTAAGAGCTCAACTGGTTCTGACGGTTATCCAAACTTTCAGGTATATAGACTTTTATAACGACAACGAAGTTAAGATGGGTTTACTGTAAACGTTTTAATTCTTATAGGAAGGATACATTTCGGGGATTTGAATGAATTCAACACAGTCTTTCAACACGAGTTGGTTGCTCCACCGTAACACAACTCGAGCATGCTTGCATATTAATTTGAGTAATATATATTTCTGTGAGGTAGTTGTTTGCATCAAGACAGTTAAGCGTTTTTCAATTCTTGCATAATTATATTTTACTTGGCAAATTCTTGAGGGAAACATTTTGCTCCAGAAATGCCTTGTGTTTTGTTTAGAGAAAATATTCTTTCGGAGAAAATTCGTATATAAATTGTCATTTTTTTTGCCCTAGTACAAGTGTTATCATCGTGGCTTCTCTGTTGTGTGGTGTATATATTTTCCTTCGTATTCTCGCTGGTTGCTTAATTTTTTAGGCTATTATGTATTCTGCTTTGGAGAAATGGCCTTTATTATTGAGGTAGAAGAGAGTTTTCACCAAATATCAAGAACAGAATTTGAGCGAGTTTGCGAAAGATCGTTGTCATATTCTAAATAATTCTAAATTCGTTCCAGAAACTACTATATGAAATACTGTACACCGAGATAGCCATTTTGCATTTTCATCTCAGTCTTTTGATCACACGACAAAATTGCTCGGTTTTGTTTTACCGACTGTATTTCTCAACTGTTTTCCCAGTGGTCTAAAAGCAGATAATATTTTAACAATTGGAAAAGAACTGCGAGGAAGCATTTATAGAATTCGAAGGTTTTTCTGATCTTCTCGACTAACAAAACTTTTAAGCAATAGCCGATTGTGCCATTAAAATTAAATGATTGAGAATTTGAAATGTCTTCGAGGCCTCAAGGACGAATCTAGACAACTGTTTAACGTCGGCCAAGATCAACAAGCCTTTTTGATATTTTTCGTTTGATTGAACCTTTGGCGACGTACGAACTTAGGCGAAAAGCAAGTGTGGTCGATACTGTTTATCGAGACAATTGATAGATATATACTACCAGTAGTTAAAACTTGTTTAAAAATGTAAGTTTAAAATCGTGCATATGTGATGAGTATTTCTCAGCAGTTTTGGGAGTCGGTGGACAGAATAACTATTTAAATGAATAAACTTGCCTGCTAGCACATGTACTGATGTAGTATTTACTAGCAGTTTAAAAGAAAGATTCTTGGCTATTCTCGCAAAATGACTGTTTTTTCCTTTCGCCTCCTCTCAGTTGTACGTTATTTTGTTGTCATTTAGTTTTTTATTTATCGTGAAAATATCAAATTAGGTTCGCCGTCTTCTCCAGTTTTGCTACCTTATAGACAGTACAAAAATTTTGTACGACACAAGGAAATGACTTAAGTCTTATAAGGTAGATCCCGTCTCAAGATTCTATGCTGTACATAAAAGGATTGGATCTCTCGTTATTATGGACGTTTTTTCTTATGCTTTAAGCAGACAAAAAACCATATAATGTTAAGCACAGAGTATTGAGGAGAGCCATGCCAGTTAGAATCGTTTGACATGAGAATTGGCTTAATTGTGTAATTAGTACAGTTATACTTAGCTAATGTATGAGCAGTGCTTGACTGCACTCAGGTCTTTTTTGTATGTTGCTCGGTTGTGAGTACCTTCTGTCTTGTTATGAATGCTCACACTGTTAAGAATAGACTTCTTATGTTTGTTTTAAAAAACTTAAGTTTGTAGCAACTTGTATAGTGAAAGCCTTGCATTTATGATACATGTTGCTAAAGTGCTTCTGAATAATTGCAAGAATGTTGTAAACAGTCACATCACATATTGGCACGAGGTCAAAAAAACAGCCAAGGTCAATCCTCAGTACTGTTTGCCCAGCATTGCTTTTGACCAGAGATCCTTGTCTCAGTATCAATATTATTAAATACATGCAAGAACAAAATCTCAGATGAGGTCAAATGTGATCACCATCTCCTTTGGTTTCCTAAAACAAAAAGAACAAAGTTTAGTTGGTTGGTTATTTTTTTATTATGAATGAGTATCTCATTGATCAAGTAGTGTGAAGATAGTAATTATTCTTTCAATATAGATGCAAAGAAATAACTGGAAATTGGAGTTAGAACCTAGAACCCCTTTTATCTGTAATTTTAAATAACCTTCAAGTATTTACCAACTAGAATGTACAAACACCAGAATTTACAAATACCAGATATTTTAAATAATATATAGAATGATCAACCATTACATTGTAAATGAGTTTTTGATTTACTCTGTTTTAGATGATATTCCAGGTGATCAGATATATAAAGAAATATGACTATCTGGTCAAATGAATTTGAATTTGACCAATGTTAATTTCATTTCTGCAATTTTTGCAGAACTTTAAGAATTGATTTTAATGATTTTCTTAAATAATACAGGGCTTCAGAGCTAGTTGTTAGTTTGATTGCTTCTCACCTGAAAAAAAAACACTTTCTGTTTGTCAAAGTTAACTGCATTCTTCAAGGGTTTTGTTTGCCCAATCATTTAATGGGTGCTGTTTTCTGTAGAAAACAGAAGAGTGTACTTGAGTATATGACCTGCCAAAATAACTATGCATCTTCTAGATAGTAATTTTCACTCCCATGATAGCTAGAAATAAAGAAACATGAAAACAGAAGGGCAAGAAAGAATGAGACAATCATTTTTTATCAACATCAACTTTCTTTTTCTTGGTGGAGAAAAATATATGGGTTTTTGATTAACATTTAGACTAAGAGGTGAAGTTTTGTATGAGTTGACCAATAGTCAATGAGAAGTAAAGCAACAAGTTGACCATTAGATTCATAGGAGATGACAACAAGTTGTCAAAATTGTTTTAGCAGAAACCAATTAGAATCCTTCAAATTTAAGCTGAGTGTTTGAAGAATCTGCTGTTATTGATTTTTTGGTAAAAATCATGGCAGTTTTGCTACTCACTTTCTATTGCACAACAGATTTTAGAATTTGTGATAGTATTACTTTAGAAATCAAACCTCTCTAATACAGACACCAAAGAGACAGAGCTAAGTTTCCATATAAGAGAGGACCCTACTAACAGGTTAGAGTGTACAGCAGTGTTTTGAATGAATGAATGAATGTTTGTTTATTTAACCCACTTGCAGGTCATAACCTGAATTGCTGGGTCAGCCAGCATTACATTGATAACGAGTACAAAAAAAAAGCAAAAACACTCTAGATGACATGTTGATACTTAATAGTAACCAGGTTGTTAAGTCTGTTTGTGCGCCCCAACTGGGGGCTGGGGCGATTGGTGCGCAGGTTGTACGTTTGCCGTCTAGTAACGCTGTCGGCCCTCGCATCCTACGGCAACTCTGCAGTTTGCGATGCCTACTTTTTTGTCTTTTCAAATATTTGTTTGAAAAAGAAAAACTCTAAGGCGGAGTGGATAATAAAAATTTTGTTGCAATGCCTACTTATGTTTTTCCAACACCTACTTTCACGTCTAGGGAAAACACTGTACAGTGACTAAAATCAAGCCCAAAACATAATAGCCAAATGGTACAGGTGCAGAGATTGGTAACTATTTTTCAAAAGAACGACTTTTGAGCAGCACAACCCTAACTGCTGAGAGAAAGTGGTATATACAGAAAATTATCGACACGTGGCCCCAGAGTGTCCATGACAAAAAGGCTAAATTTGTATGAATATGCTTCCAAGGGCTGAGATTTTTTTGTCTATTGTCAGTATTAGAGAAAGTCTGTTTCTTTTCAAAGAAATGTATGAGAGTTTTGTGGGTAAGTAGGAAACTGTTCACATTAGTAAGGTGTGGGTGTCAATACCCATAAGTATGACCGTAGTTGGTTTCTAATAGTTGTGGTTAAATCAATGACACCATGTTCCCAAGTTTAGTAGAATGCTTGCTCTATAGATACAAGTTGGCAGCACAGTGGGTGAGCCGTTAGTGTGTTTGACTCGAAACCCTATGTCACAAGTTTGAGCCCCGGTCAGACTACTGCATTGTGTCCTTGAGCAAGACACTTTACCTGACTTTGTTCCAGTCGACTCAGCTGCATAAAATAAAATGAGTACCAGTTCTGCTGGGAGTTAAACTACATTAGATAAGTGCCTGTCCAGGGGGAGTCAATGACTCTCATCCGCTTAACACTAAAAAAACAGGAGATAAGTGCTGGCACTATGAGCCACTGTTGGGAAAGGATTTAGCTTGCTCTTTTACCATGTAGCAAGAAAATAATCTTGGGGATTGTCAAAGCCGAAGTTTGTGATTTGAATCAGTGACTTTGATGCTCATGTGGAAGCATGAAAATCTTCGACCTTATAACACACCTCATTATTTTAGTATTGATTTTGAAAAAGGCAGGAAAAAACTGTGAATTAAGAAAGGAAATTTGGAATACAGTACCACCTGTAATCAAATATACCTTTGAACATTTGCAAGCAGTTTATGAGTCGTTGACAAGCATTGCTTACACTTTGATCGCAACTTGCTCGCAAACTGTTCTTATTTCATTCACACCTTGATTGCATTTAGTTTGCAATTGGTTCTTGAGCACAACTGGTTGTGAACAGTGTAAATAATTATTAGTTCACAAAAAGTGTTTGCAAACAAATACAGTTGGCGATTTTTTCGAGAATTAGGCCTTTAATTAATCTCAGTGGATCCTATTTCTAGTAACAATATTTTGGTTTTGTGTTGGGTTCATGCACGGCTGATAAATTGCCTCAATTTCAACAACTTTATTAATAACTCAATTTATATCCAAACCTTTATATACTAAAGCTCTTATAGATGACAAGCTCTATTATTTTAGCTAAGGGTGTGGTCGCTTACGAGTGCCAATTCTCATAAGCCACTAGCTCCAGTCACCACCATTTTTCGAATCCCTAAGGTGGTCACTTAATATTAGAGCTTAAACTGTATTTATCTCTGTTAAGTAAATACTCACGAACTCCTAGAAAACGCAGACAAGAAATTTTACCAATTGCGATTGAGTAACACCTCATACCCTATCATGTCTTTCCCCCAAGAAAAATTTAGAAAAATTTTTTATAAGAAATATTAGGGCCATTTGTCCTGCAGTGAACAATAATAGGTCAAAAAATGTATATATGTAGTTTATAAAAAAAATTATACTTATGCTTATCTGAATTACTATGTTTTTTATACTTCATTTATTTCAAAAGTACTTAATTTTACTGATTTTATACATATTTATCT
>JAOBAT010011615.1:0-10222 GCA_026413305.1 Hydrozoanthus tunicans | reverse complement strand
CACCTCCCAAGGAATCGAGGAGCTGAGCAATCCCTTTTTAGAGATAAGGAATTAACCATAGTACGAACTTTCCTTAGAACTGTTTTTAAATATTTAAATGCTTAAACTTCTACTTTTATGTTTATCAGTATGCACCTGGTTTTATGATTTTTCATGTCATTGTTATGCGCGCTTCCATTGCAAGTTTTTCTATTAAATAAAACTACCATTATTGCTCAATATTATGTTCAGTTCTCGGTCGTCCTGCCACAGCTAGCTCCTTTGAAATGAACGTTTGTAGGTTCCAGGAAGCAGTTTAAGAAGTTTAACCGCTGGCAGGTGTCTGGAGTCGATGATCCATACGACTTCAACTCGATAATGCACTACACGAATTACGAACTCAGCAAGAATGGAAAGCCAACTCTACAGGTACGCAGGCCGCATCATAGTCACATAGGGCGTCCCATTCCAGTTATTTATGACATTTTGACTCGAGGACATTTTTTGACTCAAGTAGTCACGGGAGAACAGACAATAGGACTCGAGGTCCCCTTCGAGGTCTGCCACCCGGGACCTACGGTTTAACGTCCTTATTCGAGAAGACGCGAAAGTCTAACCGTTTGCAGATGTTAGAGCAAAGGCAGCACCTTCTCCTCAATTATTTTAAGACCCTGAGTGAAGGTCCGACAGACTGGCGCCTTAACAACTTGACTAACCAGCTGGCGGTTTACTTAGCACGGTATCCGGACATCGAAACGTGCAGAACACCCCTAATATCTTGAGAACAGAATACCCTAATGTCCCAGCTAATAGGGTACTTTTTACATAAAACGCACTTCGACTCACATTGTACACTCGCATCATAACTCGCTTAGTTCTTAAAGTATCCTTCTCACAGAATTATACTTTAACCAACTCACGGGAAGCCGAAAATGGCTTAATCACAGGACATCCAATTATATCCAAATCATGCAGAGGATACAAAATTCCTTTGATACCCAGCTCACGGGTCACTCATACAAGGACGTGCCGTTATTTGACAGATGTTAATTAAAAGTTTTTTCTAAACTCAGTGTTGTAGTTCAAATATAAGATGTTCAAAGCGTTATTTGTGTGGTTCTTTGCGCTTTTTCATACAACATTTAAGTTATTCTCTTTACAATTGTGGTCCAGGCGATTCGGGACCCGAACATGAAAGTTGGTGCCACTGAGTTTCTGTCGTCCCTGGACGTTATGAAGATTAACAAACTTTACAAATGTCCCCAAGCAAGGACAACTGGTAAGAGAAACATTGCCTCGATGGTAATCTTCTTTTTCGCTGTATTTTAACAAAAGGTCAATAAACACCGTGTAAAAAGATTATTCTTTGATTTTCATAATCTTTAACATATTGCTGTCGTCATCATCATCATCATTATCAATAGCATCATTACAACCTCGTTATCATCACCACTGTCAACCTCATCGTTATCATCATCGTTTGCTATCATTGCAACCTTCGTCATCATCATCATCGTCTTCATTATCAACCCCGTCATCATCATCATGATTGTTATAATTAGGATCGAACCCGTCATCATCATTGCTACAAATGTGTCGTCATCATCCAAACACCAAAGTAAAGGTTTTCTTTTCATTAGTGGATGATTACCAAGTTACCGTGGCAACGGGAAACAAGATGTGGTCAGGAACAGATGCAAGAGTGTTCATCGAATTGCACGGGCGGCACAGAGGGCGTCAAACGAACTCAGGAGAGCTGGAGTTGTATGGCAAGAACACGATTGAACGCAGCAGGTTAGATACTCAGGGGTTAGAGGTCCGGGGGTGGGGGCGGGGTACTTTTATAGCTGTCTTTATCATTAACATTACTATAATCCTATAAGCACTGCTATACCGTAATCGCTATCATCGTCAACGTTATCGTCATTGTCATCACCAATGTTATGAACATTACGTTCATCATTGTCATCAGCATTAGCATCATCATTGTCATCATCATTGTCATCATCGTTGTCATCTTCGTTGTCATCAGCATCAGCATCATCATTATCTACGTCATTGTCATCATCGTTGTCATCAGCATCAGCATCATTGATCATTGTCATCAACATCACCATCATCATTGTCATCAGCATCACCATCATCATTGTCATCGACATCACCATCATCATTGTCATCAGCATCACCATCATCATTGTCATCAGCATCACCATCATCATTGTCATCAACATCACCATCATCATTGTCATCGATCATTGTCATCAACATAACCATCATCGATCAATGTCATCAACATCACCATCATCGTTGTCATCAACATCACCATCATCATTGTCATCAACATCATCATTGTCATTGATCATTGTCATCAACATCACCACCATCATCATTGTCATCAGCATCACCATCATCATTGTCATCGACATCACCATCATCATTGTCACCAGCATCACCATCATCATTGTCATCAGCATCATCATTGTCATCAGCATCATCATTGTCATCAGCATCACCATCATCATTGTCATCAACATCACCATCATCATTGTCATCGATCATTGTCATCAACATAACCATCATCGATCAATGTCATCAACATCACCATCATCGTTGTCATCAACATCACCATCATCATTGTCATTGATCATTGTCATCAACATCAGAATCATCATTGTCATCGATCATTGTCATCAACATAACCATCATCATCATTGTCATCAGCATCACCATCATCGTTGTCATCAGCATCACCATCATCGTTGTCATCAACATCACCATCATTATTGTCATCAGCATCAGCATCATCATTGTCATCAGCATCATCATCATCATTGTCATCAACATCACCATCATCATTGTCATCAACATCATCATCATCATTGTCATCGATCATTGTCATCAACATCACCATCATCGATCAATGTCATCAACATCACCATCATCGTTGTCATCAACATCACCATCATCATTGTCATTGTTATCATCATCTTCATCGTCGTCGTTATCATCTTTGCCACTTTTATCAGTGTTATATATCGTCTTCAAAAGCCATTTCTATTGAAAATCTTAAATGATTTTATTTTTTACTGTAGAATCGACAAGTTTCTGGTAGTCGCGCCTTTCTTGGGTCCGCTGACCAAAATGACCGTCAGACATGACAACAGTGGCAGTCAGCCCGAGTGGTACCTTAACAAGGTATAAAGGCTCATTGATGTTCTCTAACTTTTACAGCCCCAGAATAAAAAACGGCACAAAGTAAAGGTCAAAAATCGACACCAGAGATATTAAAGAGACCGCATAATATAATAACTAGAACCAAGATTATCCTACTAATAACTGAACACTTTGCGCCCTAGTTTTTATT
Organism: Hydrozoanthus tunicans; assembly: GCA_026413305.1. NCBI lineage: Eukaryota > Metazoa > Cnidaria > Anthozoa > Zoantharia > Hydrozoanthidae > Hydrozoanthus > Hydrozoanthus tunicans. The sequence goes on along the minus strand of JAOBAT010011615.1, from coordinate 6,879 downwards.
AGCACGAGGTTCGAGTAATCAAGGGTTCGAGATAGCAATGGTAACGTTCGAGCTATCGACGGTATAAATCTTTCCGTCACACGAATAAGTGTTTGACGTGTTTGTACTTATTTGTTCAGTTGGGCTAAAACCCGGGGAAGAGTTATTCCCCTATACGAGGTATACGGGTACAAGCCGCTTTATCGGGTATGGTGTTCGAGCTTTGGCGGTACCAGATAGGGTATTGTGTGTTCCAGAAGTCTGGGTAATGGGTATAGGGTAATGGGTATAGGGTAATGGGTATAGGGTAATGGGTATAGGGTAATGGGTAATGGGTATAGGGTAATGGGTATAGGGTAATGGGTATAGGGTAATGGGTAATGGGTATAGGGTAATGGGTAATGGGTATAGGGTAATGGGTATAGGGTAATGGGTATAGGGTAACGGGTATAGGGTAATGGGTATAGGGTAATGGGTAATGGGTATAGGGTAATGGGTAATGGGTATAGGGTAATGGGTAATGGGTATAGGGTAATGGGTATAGGGTAATGGGTATAGGGTATCTAACTTACGATGGGTTTAGGGTATCATTTTCCATGTTGGTCTGCGGGCGAGTATGATCTTTGGCCTAGAGGTCTTGGGTCGGGTATCAATTCTAAACATTGGATTCATAGATCTGGAATAGTGTCAGGGTTTTAAGCCAGTTTGGATAGCAATGGTAACGTTCGAGCTATCGACGGTATAAAACTTTCCGTCACACGAATAAGTGTTTGACGTGTTTGTACTTATTTGTTCAGTTGGGCTAAAACCCGGGGAAGAGTTATTCCCCTATACGAGGTATACGGGTACAAGCCGCTTTATCGGGTATGGTGTTCGAGCTTTGGCGGTACCAGATAGGGTATTGTGTGTTCCAGAAGTCTGGGTAATGGGTATAGGGTAATGGGTATAGGGTAATGGGTATAGGGTAATGGGTAATGGGTATAGGGTATAGGGTAATGGGTATAGGGTAATGGGTATAGGGTAATGGGTATAGGGTAATGGGTAATGGGTAATGGGTATAGGGTAATGGGTAATGGGTATAGAGTAATGGGTATAGGGTAATGGGTATAGGGTAATGGGTAATGGGTAATGGGTATAGGGTAATGGGTAATGGGTATAGGGTAATGGGTATAGGGTATCTAACTTACGATGGGTTTAGGGTATCATTTTCCATGTTGGTCTGCGGGCGAGTATGATCTTTGGCCTAGAGGTCTTGGGTCGGGTATCAATTCTAAACATTTGATTCATAGATCTGGAATAGTGTCAGGGTTTTAAGCCAGTTTGGGCGGAATACCTCTTACCCTAACAATAGTAGACTTTAACCCTCCCCCATCTTAAATGTTTCAGCTATTTCGGGCCGCAGCAGGGGTTTAAACATTGGTGGGTGGGGGTACAAAGTGAAAATATCGGGGGCATGTATGGCCACACCCCTTTTCTTACGTTCTCTTATGTTTTTCTTAATAATTTTTGGTTGGGGAGGGCTTCCCCTTTTACAGCCCTGTATTTTAATAATCTGTAAGCCAACTAAAGGGCGTCTTTATCGTTTCTTTAGATAGTTGTGTTAGACGTCAAAAGGAATCGGCGTTTCATCTTCAACTGCTTTTGTTGGCTTCGAGGAAAAGACAACACCAGGACTCTTCGTCCGTCTTATTGAAAGCAGCAGGCACATAGACTAGCTTGGTTATCACCGTCAGCGGAGCAAAAACTTTTACCTTGGGGAGGGTAACGAAGTTTTTGACCCTAAAAACAGAAACTGTAATGTAACAACCGTATGAAATACCTTAATACCAGAATCAATAAATATCTAAACTGTAAAGACAAAATATTAAGTGAAATTCATAAGCTGAATACATCAGTGTCAGTGGACGGATGCGATACATTCCGCCTCTTTCTTTTCGGTTCACTTGTTAACACACAAGTGTTCACGTGTACCGTTTGGTTTGGGAGTGGTGTGACGGAGGTAAGCATTTGAGCGTAATAAATACACTAGAACTCATTCCGATGTATCTATTCACATCGCTACGTGTCACTGCCGAGTCCCAATAAGGGCGAAACAGTTTTCTGCCACTGCAATTCTGGCTTTGTCGATCCTCTATTATGGCATCTTTTCGCTAACATGTTCAATACCCCGCAATGTTCAACCTTTTAATTTCACTTATTTGCTTAAAGATACCTCATAACATCGTTCTTCTTTAAAGACAGCAAAAACTGTAATAAAAAATGCTCATTTCGTTCCGTTGCTTCACCCTAAACAGAATTTAGCTTTTCTAAAATGGCCTCGATTTTTCTCTCAAAACCCTTAAAAACTAAACTCGATTTAGACCCCTAAAATACACGACCAGCTTCTGTTTCCCTTTCGTACCAATATAGAGAGTACGGTTTTTCGTCCCTTAGCAAAGATTTTGTACTTAGAGAAATAGAAAGAGACGAGTGAGTTGCAAGTAAAGAGACGTAGAATCGCGTAAAAACTTGGGAGTGATTTTAGAATTTAACACTGCTTCCCAAAATATTACTTGCTTCAACGCATATATGAGAATATGAAATAGTTAATAAAAATCGGTTGCTCGTTTTTTTTTTGCGGTTAGGTACGTGAACTGTTTTGGTAAATTAACGAACTCGGTCCAAAATAATATAAGTTTATAACTAGATATAGTCACCAAAATTTTAAGACAACATTATACAATACCCAAGGCTAAGCTGTTGTAAGGATTGTTTTATTGCATGTTGAAATAAAAACAAGAAAACCACACGATGTTAGCCGAATTACTGACGTGACACTTTGACACCAGTCACGGTAACGTAACAGCCGCGCGTACTTCGAAGTGTAATACGACACAGTAACAATGTTACTGCATAATAAAAACAATACAAAGGGTTTTTTTTGATGGTCCATGCACTCTAGATACAAACCAACCAGACACCGGGTCGCAAACCTGTTCTTTAGTGTTCAGGAGACTTGATCAACGGCTGAACAACCCTGCCCATGTACGGACGGTGGGACGAAACAAGGCCACACAAAATTAATGTTCAACCACCGGCAAGGCTTAGGATAAAATCTTGCGGGTCTCTTTCTATGTGTAAACATGTCCTCAAACTGGTTATAACTAAAGAATTCCGAAAGTAACGGCCCCCGTACCGTTTCTTTTAGTTAGCCGTTACTTTCGGCGGGGGAAGGGGGGGAGGGGATCGGGTGGTGGGGGAGGGAGGGCGTTACTCTCAGAATTCTATCGGTATCTACGCAAAGATCTATTTCTCTGGATTGCCTGGGATCGGGCTCTGTCTCTGTGTACGCATTGTCAATCTTCTATACCCACATCACTACACTATATATAGAAACTAGTAAAGAAACTATAGAGTATAAGAAATTAATAGAAAAGATAGGCCGACTGCAGAAACTATGGAAGTGCAGTTCAGTACCGGCTGCACAGCATGCAAGAATTTGAAAAAGGTCAGTTATCGTTTGAACGAGGCATATGACAAGTGTACTTCAACTTGACATACTTTACAGATAATGGGCACTATGGAAATTTCGTTGATCGATGTTTTTATGAAACTGATATTGTAACTGTATTTGTTTGTTTTTGAAGGTCTCGTGTTCTTGAGACACTCGTCTGAACTGGCAAACATGCACAAGAACGAGGAAGCCCATTAACAACTCCAAAACATTCCCGATAGCACCTACCAGGGTTGTGAAAATTATAAAAAAAAATTAAGTTCCGGTTTCTGCGTAACGGAGCAGTGAAGGCCGGCGCACACTTGAGGTAAAGAGCCGAGCTGTTTGCTGGTGAGGCTGTTTGCTCAACTTGTTCCGCACGTGTGCGGCAAAATTTTAGTGAGATTTTCGCCTTGCGAGCTCGAATCTCACTAAAATTTTGCCGCACACGTGCGCAACAAGCTGAGCAAACAGCCTTGCGAGAAAACAGCTCAGCTCTTTACCTCACGTGTGCGCCGGCCTTGATGGGGGTGGGGAGGGAACTGTGCGTTGCACTATACACAGGCTAATTTTTTTCTCGCACTCAATGCTCACCGGCTTAATACTGATCATGAACGGAGAAGGTTACAAATAGCCTGCGGTGCAGAGGACCGGACGGGTTGAATTAATTTCATACTGGTTGCGACACGTACACAGGTATGGGAGTTCAGAAATGGCTTGTAAGGCGTATAAAATTGTATTAATTAATTTTCAATTAATTTAGAAATTGCTAATGAACAACCAAATTGATTTTATGAAGTTAATACATGGGTATATAGACTTGGAAAACGGGAAAGTTTGAGCGAAAGTTTGTTATGTTCGGCCCGATCTCTCCCTTTTAAATTGACCCTCGAATCAAACCATTGTCTGACCCCGCCATTCTCATGATCACACAAACTTCTCAATTTTACTCACTTAAACACAAGTTAATATAACTGTTAATCAAATTCACCGTTTTCGTTTTTCTAGAGCCACTGCAGGAAATGGGGAATAACTGCCTGTTACCCTAATTTCAAGTTGTTGTAGTAAGTTCTTAAAAGAAACTAATAACCGTTTTATATATTTTGTTACATATCGTCTTCTATAAGCCTGAAGTTGAAAGAAACACGATACCTGTTGTCTAAGCAGATCAGACTTGAATTTGAAAATTCAAATATTTAAACGGTCCAATGAGAGCTAACCGTAGTGCATGAAATAGAAATCTTTCGGCAAAAAAGAGCCGCAAAAGAAATAAGAAGCTACGCACAAAAATCTTTTTGTTTCAGTTGCAGGTTTATAGCATTCACATCTTTTAAATTTTGTTGTAAGAATTAAATGACTTTTATTTTTGTAATCTTGTATATAACATTGGTGCATATAATATTGGGCAGTGCTGATGTCATTATGAAGCGTTATTACATTTTCCTGTATCAAATAACCGGATTGAATGTGTTATTTTGGATTTATACATGTTTTACAACTCTTCTACACTTTTGATCTCCATCAAAAGCACTTAATTAAGACATCATTCTCTCAGAAAAATAAACATAAAGGAACAGTTCTCGGTTTAACAACTCACGCGTGTAATATATTCAAAAAGCAAATTAAGCTCTCCAGATTTTCGCGCGCGTTTAATTGTACCCTCAGGGGTTAAACGGTCTATCAGTGAACACGAAGTGTCTTATTTCATACCCAAACAGATATAAAAAGCCAACAACTGTAGGCCTCGTTAGTGTAGCCGTTAAATCGTTGTGTGGTGAGGTGACGAGGTATAGTTCTCAACTCTCTTTTTATAATGAAGCAATTCAGAGTTACTTTGATCATCTTAGCGCTTTCTGTGGCTGGCAAGGGAAGCAATTTCAATCACGATGAATCACGTAAGTACTTTAAATTACGAATTCATTATTTGTGTTTTATTATAAATTTCTCTGAGCACTGTGATCTTATGTTCTTCTCTTCGTTGACTGTTTTCTGTACCTTTCAAAAATGCAAAGCGAATCTGCGTTAACAATAAATCTTAAAATGTAAAAAATCAACAGCAAAGGTTGCAGAATTCCGAGTCTTGCTTCTGTATTTTTATCAGAATTGACAGTAGCTGTAAACAATGTCATGAGAATTGTTCGATCTTCGGGCTTTTTAACCTCAGGAAAACTTATTGAAAGAGTTATGTCAAACACTCTAAAAATTGAGCTTTGTTATTAAGGCTGTGCAAAAGGAAACTAATCAAAATATGATCTTGTTATTGGTCAGTTTGAAAGTAATTTTTGACGTGTGACAACGCCACTATGCTGACCGTTAGAAGCGGCGCGAGACCGGCGCGACGGTTCGTAACGCAACACCGTGACAAAAATTTGTTTGAAAATTTTAAAACCAAACTTTTGTGTAAGTGTTCATGTCAACAGAAAAAAAGGAATTTCTGCAATACTCCTGGAACTCTTAAAATTTACGTATACTGATATTTATTTTGTATGTGATGTCATGTGTTCAACGTATTAATTCCCGTTAACCAACTCTTTTGGCTTTCTGTTTTATATGCACACTCCAGTAAACTGTTGGTTTTTATTACAAGTAACTGATTTCAGTGAAAAGCTCTACTTTCAAATGACTAGATGCATTCCCACAATGAATATTCCAACTCGTTCAATTTCAACGGCCGTTATTGACTTGTAGCCGCAGGCTCGCAACGGTCATGCGATCAAATTACCAGCCACGCTGGAACAGTCTCCCGACCTACATAACCACTTGTATATCTGTGTCTCAATTTAAACCTACCCTACTAAATTATTACCTTTACCTAACAGCAAATGTTTACGATCCGGACATGCCTCTATTCTTTAAAACTGTCTGTGTAAAATGTCATCGAGCTCGACCTATTGAAACTATTAAGGAAAATCTTTGTTGCTTAAGACTACTTATTGTGTGTCCCTACTTTCTATTTAATACTTTTCATTATTTGTTTATAGTATTTAGTAGTATTCTTATTAGGTTTTACGGGAACCCGTTATTTGAGCTGTGCTCTGTTGGTTAATCCCTGCCCCTGAGGCGAATATTGTAAATAATTTGTAAACAAAAAGTAAAACTATCGGATCCCGTTTTACTTGAGATTTTGAGTTTAGTTTTCACTTTTGTCACATTTTGTGAGGAGATGATCCTTTTGAGACAAAAAGACCAAGCAACAGCTAATTTAATTTGGAACTATGCTATCTGATCAACTTACTTTGCTAATTTAGGTAGTAGCAAAACTCCAAGCTTCAGCTCCAGTTTCTTACTCACCACTGCCAAACATGATGTTTTTTTTAAAAAAAACCGGTAGCAATTTGACTAACCACGCTTTTACCGCCGCCTGGTTAGTCAAGTTGGTAAGGCGCCAGTCTGTCGTGCGGGAGGCCCGGGTTCGATTCCCGGTGCCG
>JAOBAT010011604.1:0-10223 GCA_026413305.1 Hydrozoanthus tunicans | reverse complement strand
GTCACTTTAAAGGGTTTCATCAACTGGTTCAAAAGTTAGAATGAATAACACCAATCATTTCTACTCTTCAAGACAAGTAAAATGAATGGTCACTTTGTATAGAGTTAAATCAACTGGTTCAAGAGTTAGAATTAATAACTTAGTTATAGTCAAGACAAACAAGGGATTTTGAGGAAACCAGATCAAAAGTCAAGGAAATCTTGGTTTTGCTAAGTTGAATTTTATCGTGATAATTGCAATAATTTTCTTGAACTGCGAGGAACAGCAACTAATTTTTGTTTAAAAAGGGCGATTCTCCGCTTTGTTGTTTGTTGTTTAAAATTAAACTATTATGTCTAACATATTTGTGCAAAAGACCTTTAGATCCGGGGTGACTTTGCTTCAAGGAAGATTGCTCGAAGTTACGTGTAATTTATTACTTTCGACTTTTGCAAAAGCTTGAATAAATACCGGCAGGAGCTATTGGCCTCTTGAGCAATACTCCATGGTTCGAGGAAACTTTAATCCAAAATTGCCGAACCCAAGCCTTTAATAAACATGTTGATCAATCTATTTAGAATCAGGCTATTCTTTAAAAACTTTTGGACCTTTGGTTATAACGATTTTAATGATAAACTTGATAAAAGATCAGATAAATGCAAAAGTTATCTGACGGAAACGAGGCAACAATGTTAAATGACAAACACGACATCTAAAATTCCATCAAGCGTAACAAAATTTCAAAATGGCTCTATCTTTTTGATTCATGACGCACAGTTTCACGATTATATCAATAGAGCATAATATAATTGTCCATTGTTGCTGGGTTAAACATGACGCTACGGACCTAAGGTTTTTTCCATTCGTACGTCCCGAGTGCTAAACGCAGAGGGCATTTCTTCAAGAAGCAAGGTTAGAAAAGTGGTTAGTATATGGGTAATAGTGGTCAGCACGAGAAATAACTCAGCCATGTAATAATAGAGTCATATAATCCAACTATCAGCATTGTAATTGTTCTCTGAGCACGTGTTCTGATGACGTAAGATCACGTGAACCTAACAATCTGGAACCTATGAATCGTGGAATTGTCAAGGTCAGTTTCGTCTTAGCGTTCCTATTTTCGGAAGAGGACTTAGCTTTTATAATAGTCGTATTGTTTGCCAACTTCTCAGTTCCTTTTGAGCCGCATTGTGGTAACGAAAAGCAAGACTAGATTCACTCAGACACCTGAGGGTCACAAAGACTCGCAATTTACGAAATCGCCTTCCAGATGTAAAGAACTAGACTAGGACTTGTTCGATTCCCATTAGGAACTCGGTTTTTTCAGAAATATGTCTCCGCATTATTTGTTATATATCTGATGTTGACAAGTTCATTACATATTTACATATATATCGTCCTAAAGACAATGAAGTGACTACGCGATGCAGTAAGTTAATGAGTGCGTCTTCGACACATATACCTTGGCATTCAAGAAATTTGTGCGATATATACAATCCGTGTATCATAATCCAATTAACGGCCTTGCAGCCTCCATATGAGTTTCCATAGCACTGTGGTAGAGCATCCGGTAGTACATGGAAGGGCTTTGGTTCGACACCCGTCAGGAACTCGGATCTCTCCCCATTATTTCTTTTCTGATGTAAACTAGGACTAAGAATAAATTTAGATTCCTTTTGGCATAGGAAGTAAGAAAAACGAGCTTCAGTTCTTCATTTAATCAAGAAAATAAGCGAAAGGAAGTGGGATGAAACAATGACAACAGCAATTCTTTACCTGTATCTTTAGTACTGCTAACAGTTTAGTATCTATAGAAAAAATGATCTTGAATTAACGAGATGTCTTTTAGACAAACCCTAACTTTTAAAGCTGATGGCCAATGATAGATAGCAACTTGTTGCTGTTATCAAAAGTAATATAAAACACTCTTTTTTACAAAAAATACTTTATAAGAACATTGAGGCTGAAGCTGGCCAGGTTTTAAGAATATTTTAAGAATAATGCTGAAGATTTTGTACAGTTGGTAACGCTTCGTCCTTTCCTTTCGGAATACCAAATGCCAACGATTTACGGCAACCCGTTGATACTATTCGATGCCACAGTAATTTTAAAAACGAAAATTCCATGTCACCGATATTCCCGAAACTAAAAGTATTTGTAAGAATATTTTCAGCCTAAAATCGGGCAAAAAATAAGAATATCCAGTCTCGGTCCTAAAAACAGTATCTCATAAGAAAAAAGTATATTGCAAATGAAAAAACGATCTATAAACTGCATGGACAGACTTTTAATAACAATATTCTTATCAGAATATATTCGATCTTAGCTGGACGTTAAGTGTGGTGTTGTTATTGCTTGGCATAAGCATTTCGTAATCAGATACCAACTCGTTTTTACAGCCCTCTAAAATCTTAAAATGTTTCGCGAGTTCTAGTGTGTCATTAATTAATCATTTAGTGCTTCAGTCGTACCAGCAAGTCAGAGTGTAAGTTTGTACATAGTTAATATTTGGACTCGTTAAGAAAGCTGGCAAACCTCAAAAGGGAAACACAAAAAATGTACAAAGATGCTTTGTTTTAGGTTGAACGAACCGTGAGTCGCACATTCTTTGTTTCAGGTGTTAGTGAGAATATTTTGACTGGGTATTTGTTAATCTGAATTTCAAAAGCTATTGTGTTTTCTGCACGTTTTGTGCAGGGTCAAGACCAAAACACAAAAGAAAATGGCGAACAAAGACATACAACAATGGTTTCCTAACCAGTCCGTGTATATTAACTATGGTTTGTATGAATCACAAACCGATTTCAGCAAGATGTTTATGTCAAGACCTGAAGAATATTCGAGTGCTTGGCTAACAGGCCTCTCAATTCAATGGGAGAGATCGAAAAGCGCACCTTCACGCCCATTCCATTAATCAGATTTACATTAATGCCTGATTCCTTTCAATCTTCAATGAGTTCGCGGAACTTACATCGCCGGCTTTTAACATTGCTCATCTAGTCATTTATCAAAACTCATCTCTTTTAATCGCTGATCCACGTTAATTTGTCTGTGACAATAGAAGGAAATCATCTTTGTGAGCGGTTAGTAACGAGATGGGAAATGAGCGTGAGAATTTTTGGTTATCCGTTAATGGCATCTACTTGAATCTCTTATTCTTGATCTTTACCGGCATGGAATTTCTCAATGACGTATGTGGAAGTCCATTTTCGGAACGTTTCTGCTTGCTATTAAAAGGAGCCGCATCAGAGTCCAAAAACGCCCCAAGAGAATATATTTCCAACTGTGGCAGATGAATAGAAGAACTCAACGAAACGGACCGCACTTGGGATTTGCAATGAGAACGAAAACGTGTTAAATTTTTGGTGACTAAGATTTTAAAAGATGATCCTGCAATGCGCTTTTGTTCAACTTTTTTTTTCTACTCCGGCATTCTGTAATATTTATATAAATTCCAACAATCTTTATGAGCTATTAAAATAGGGTCAATTAAATCTCCTAACTGATAACGAATAGAGTAAAATACTTGCCCTGTTCAATCATTGTAAGCAGTTAAGTTATTATGGTATTTTAAACTGCAGTCTTCTGAAATGGATCAGGCGGGCAGAAACCGCGTTATGACATAATAATGGCACCAATTATAAAATCATACCGTCAAAACGTACCAAATAACGTAATGTTTTAGAAGATATTAACTTGATACCAAAGTTAAAACGGCATCTAAACGAGAGCGATGACAAGTATCAAAAAAATCGAGATCACCTCATTCAAGTGTTGCCTCGAGCCACGACCCTGCCAAAGGTTTTAACCCGACTGAGCAATAGCGTTGAAAGCCAACTATAATTGCTAAACAGCCAAACAATCTACTTGATTTCATGGCGACGTTCTTAATCGATAAAAACTGTCAAAAACCTTTCCTTAGATTTATTTCACCAATCTTTAAAAAACTATAATACTCCCATCATCTAGACCTGGTCTGAAACAAGCTTTCAGTATGAAAAAGTGGTTTACAAATCATGTATATAACATGTTTACTTCTAAGACAAGCAAAATGTTTTATCAACTGGTTAAAAAGTTAGAATGAGTAACACCAATCATTTCTACTCTTCAAGACAAGCAAAATGAATGGTCACTTATAGGGTTTCATCAACTGGTTCAAAAGTTAGAACGAACATCGCCAATTATTTCTTCCCTTCAAGACAAGCAAAGTGATTTATCACTTTATAGGGTTTTATCAATGAATAAAACTTTAGACAGTCGAAATAAAGATTAAATTTGTAGTTAATCACACCAAGTTCAAAAATTAATACTTTTTGCAACGAGCAATTTGTTAATTTCTTTTTATTTGTGAATTGGCAGGATTTCTAAACAAATGTTGTTTCCCTTTTTAAATCTTTCTCGCAGGAGAGCTTAGATAGGTCGATCGGATCTTTACCATAAAGTAAACTTCTTGTTAGAATTGAGAAGCTCGTTCTTAAGGCGGTTAGTCTTTTACATTCAATTTTGTTTATTTTGGAAGAGGAAATTAATTGTGTTCACACGCTCTTTACACAGGTCAAGTGTGCTTCAGATTAACATAAGCAAGAAAGTCGATCAGTCCAGACACTTTCCTTTTGTGGCCTTACAGTAAAAATGATTAATATCAATTTCACACAGCCCTCGAGGAATTGGAATCTTTCAACCAATGTAAAAATTCCCACGGCTTTGTCGCTTTCCCTTCTCGGCGGGGGATTGATTCATTCTTTTGATGTCGTAAGGCAATCGAAATGCCACAAGTGAAAATTGCGCCACAGAGATATTTACACGTTTATGAATACTGTTGCTAATATTTTAACGTTGATAGGTTTGACACTACATATATCTATCAATTATTTGCGCCTAGTTTGTTTTTTTAGTTAGCAAAACTTCTTTTTGTCAAAAACAAAAAAATGCAAAAGAAATAGATGAAAATAGAAGGGCACTGTTGTGTTTTACGAACCTTGAGGAACCTTTGAAATCCTGAATGCAAAATCGTAAATGACAAAAATGGTTTAACATTTCTGTAACTTGAATTCTTGTACAACCAACTATTTAGAACAACAAATTTGAAGAGTAAGAAAAATACTCTTCAATCACAAAGATTTTATCCGCTAAAGAAACCGCCATTGCAATTAATTTGCTTTTATTTCAAGCTAAGCTTCTTTCGGCGGTTTGCTGGTTTAGTGAAAAACGAACCCACTAATCTAGGGATAGGAAATGAGCTTACTGTTAGGCTTAACTAAATGAAAAGAAAAATGCTTTGAACTCAACATTTTTTTTCTGTAAGAACCTTTATTATAAAACCGTCGGGCTGAGAATCTATCAAAATTTAAGAACATGCTAAGAAGATAGCCGAGGCTGTGAAGATTAGGCAAGGTTGAACCCCCGGGGGGCGGGGAGTACTCCCTATATCGGGGTGGTAGGTATGAACGTCGTATTTTTTAGGAGTTAAAATTGTTGGTCCGGTATTTTTTAGGGGTTGTTAAAAGAATTCTGTGGTAAACCAAGAGTCTGGTATTTTTTAGGTTTAAAAGGCCCCAAGCAATCCCGTGTTTTAGCAAACGTGCATACTGATAAGATGCTAGGAAAAAAGTCCTTTGACGAACGTTCTAATACGCGCGCGCCTTTATTCACTGCATATCACGAGGAACTTTGCGCCGATCCGCTAGCTGTCAAGGGAAAAATGGTATTTTTTAGGGTAATTTTAAAACCGAGAGGTATTTTTTTGGGGAAATTTTTCGTCTCTTGGTATTTTTAGGGTATATTTGGGATCTCTACCCTTTTGACTCCCCCGTGGGAGAGGGGGTTTGAACGTCTTATTCCAGGGAAAGACCATACTTTGTTACATTTTAATACGGCATAAATTTAGGCAGTCGATAGTACGCGCATATCCTCTTTGTTTTCAACAATAGAGTAAATACACGACAAAATTTTACAAGAAACACTCGTTACAAACACTGTATGTCATACGTCATAACGAGACAACAATCGACCATTCCAAAATGATTGCGGCTATACATTTTACCATAACGCATTGCGTTTCTGCGCTAGGAATTGTGGGTAAATGTACGGGCCGCCATTTTTTGTACAATCCTGGATTTTGCCGGTATGCGCATGCGTCGGATCAATAAATTGATATGATCGAATTTGGCCAACAAAATAAATTATAAACGAAAAAAATAGCTAATACAACGCAGAATATGAATTTTATAGTGCAATATTTTGGCTAGCCAAACCTGATTTCATACCATCACTGAAGAAAGTGAAATTCAAACTCTGCGTTGACTGGCTATTTTTTTTTTTTGCTAAAGTGATTGCAATTTTTTTCCATTTCAGCAAGTGTAAAAGCGTTGTGCTCTGGAATAAAGGGCAGTTGCCATAAGAATGCCGTTTGCAAAGTTCATAGAAAGCGGGCTCGGTGCCAGTGCAGATCTGGTTTCCATGGCAACGGATTCAATTGCATTGGTGGGTACCCCCTTATTAAACTGAAGGTTCAGTATTGAAAACATATCTGTTTTAATAAGTGATAACTTTACGTGTATATTAGATAAAGCAAAAATGTAAGTTGTACATAGCACAAATAGAAATTGAGGACAGATGAGGCAGTTGAGTCCAAGATGAAATAAATCTTGTTTTACTAAAATACTTATTCAAAGCACGCGAGTTCAAAGTCCACAATAAGTTTGAAACTGAAAACAAGGCTAAAGCATCAAAACTATTCTAGAACGAGTATGTGCAACAAAACGGAGTACACCTTAACTTTCGTTGGATAGTGAGGAAGTTGAAAAAGATATTTGAATATTAAAGAAGAATATTGAGTACAATCAGCAAACCGTCCCTTCTAGCAAGGGACTAGTACAGCTTTGGTTTGAGAACGGTTTGGAAATTTTACATCAAATATTAACTTCAAAATTAAATTTTAAACCTAAAAAAAAATCACCAAACTCCAAATTATCTTTAAAAATACCAATCTTCAAGAAAAACTTAGTACAACTCTAAATTCATCCGAAAAATCTTAAAATATTCAAGCTGGTCCCCCTTCATACCATCTGCTTTATAAGCGATACGATTCTGCAGATTCAAATCATGGACGGAGATATCGTACGAAACATGAGGAAAAGTTGCCACAAAGCACGCTTTATAGGTGAACCCGCGCCTTAACTTGGCCGCGCCGGGATAGAAATTTTGTCACGACTGCTGAAAATATCTCTCACGATTGAGCGAAGCGAACATTCAGCACGAGAAAATGAAACAAAATTCGTTTCTTTGCACAGCCATGTAATGTTCTGTTTATTCTATAGTATAGGTACTGATGAAACTACAACATAAAACACAATTTTCCCAAAGAACCGGCCGTTCACCTTAACGGGAAGCTCTCGTTTAATTGGCTTATCATATGGCGACACCAATATCCTCATACTTGAAAGATTCACTGTGCGCGATAATTTTTTAGTAAAAGAAAAATCCTGGTTATTCATAAGTATCTATATAATGAATAGCCAATATAACATAGATTATATATTTTGTTTAAGTATAACGTTTCGGCTAGCCTTCTTCAGGTGTACAAGGGTTTCGTTCTACATATTATGTAGAACGGAAATTGCAAACAAAAAAGAGATATGACGCAAATTTTTTTTTGATGAGTGCTTTCTCTAATTTACAATTTTATACAAAACTGTCATTTATCTTCACTGTAATCTTATCGCTAATCTTTGTTATCTTCTTATGTCTCAATTTCCATTGTAACTCTTTGTTTTCTATTTCCACCTTTCTGTTTCTATTTTCTATTTTTTCATTTCTATTTCTAGTTCTCATGTAAGACAAATTTTGTTGGTTCCGGAAAAAAAAGCGTGCGGATGAAATATAAATTGGCTATATCAGTTAAAGTCAGTGCTATAGTAACGCGCTGTGAGAACTAGGAAAATAAACTCTAACGTGCAACTGAAAAGGGAATTTCAGTTAGTCACTGTACGTGTTTTAAGAACCAGGATTTAACAAATAAAGTAACGATCGATCCGAGTAAGAATTAGGCAGGAAAACGGCCCTGGAATGCAGAAAGGTGCTAGTTGCGATATTGTTAAACCGTTAATCTAATTGGCTTACAAAACTTTAAAAATGGACCATATCTCCACGTGTTTCTTTCCGATCCACTCATTGAAGGCTTTCTTGTCGGAACATTTCAGCTTTTGAATTTAACAAATTTTTAGGAAAATTTCTATGCGGAGAACATTGAACTTAAAGGTTTTTTTTTTGGCTTTTGTTTTGGAGTTCTATGATTGGCTACATTATTATAAAGAACAAAAGAAATATTGCTTTAAAGTAAATAAAAATAGAGATTCACTGCTTTTTACTTTAAAACTTTCGTAAATAAGTTTTAGGGTTGTCAGTGTGAAAATTTAAACTTTCTGGTGAAGGAAAAGTGAAAGACGCAAAACAACGGGAGGTTGCCTAGTTCTAAAGCGGATCTTTACTTTTAAAAGTAAAAAGAACACAAGGCTATCCTTGGCAATACAACTTCTTCACCAGACGAAATTTAAGCTAAACGGCTTAATGCAAAAGCGGTTTTATGATGAACCCTAAAAGCACTAATTAATTAACACAATTGTCGGAAATGCAAGTGAATCACCGATTAACCGGGATTTTTGTAAAAACTAAAAGCGACAATTTAATAATCAAACGATTGGGTTTCAGCCGAAAGCTTTTCACAGGAAAATAGAACATTTCCTTTCATCGCGCCAGGCAAGTTGCGTATCCGCGATCACGTTTGGAATTCAATTAATTATCAAAATAGATCTTCTTCTCTTAATCACTTTAAGAAAACGATTGAAAATGAAGTTATTTGCAAGTATTAGCTTTTGTAGTGCCATATATACATATTTATGTATAAATGGCACTATATTTATGTATATATATATTGGTTCATAAGATAACAAGACTAGCTGATGACCATTTGTGCTCTCTCTTTCTTTTTCCTTCTCTTTTATTTCAGTGTGTAATTTCAAATTTCGAAATTTATTGTATTTCTAAACGACAAATACAAATCTATTGTAAACTCTAAAATTTTCTATGTAAATTAGTTCCGACCCATAACATTTTTAAGTTCTTTATGCAATCCAACTTCCAAGCATTTTTAGCGTTCAAGTTATTTTTAATTGGAAGTTGGTACCCTAAATACTGTAGTTTCTATTAAAAAATTGTTAAGTATGAATGAGGGTGCAACAAATTATCGTTGTTGTCGTCCGTTTTAGGTCGGATGCCACTTGTGACTTCAACGGTTGATAACGTAATTACCGAATTCCATCACAATAAGCTGGAATGAAAATAACTTGAATAATTGCTCTCTCTACTCTCGATTTTACAACATCCACAACTGCCGGAAATTTTTTTTCTTCGCTTTGTTGTACCATACCTTCTTACGACTTGATTTCTCAACATCTAGATTCTTCTTACAGTAACAATAGAAAAAAGGGTGATTTGTGTAGAGAATATGAAATTTGATCAACCACCAAAAACTCAGATGAATTCTCAAATTCTCCCAAACTACTCATAGAAATATTAGGACATAATTTATGAGAATTTCCACGCTAATCACCAGGCACTCTTAGGGGTGAACGAGTTAAACAGAAACTGAACCCTAAAATCGAATTTTAAAAAATCGGAAACAATATTTACACATTTTAATTTTTTCCTCAAGTCGCGTTGATTTTCGAGAAATCCGAATTTAAGACACGTAACGTGCCGTTATGTACCGGCGGCTCAGAAATATAAGGCCAGCGGAGAAAGGCTGTGACGTCAGACATGGAGAAGAATTGGCCCAAACCGAAAAGGTTCACCGCTGAAGTGAGACATCGCACATAACTTTAATTTGAACTTTCTTTCTTGACTGTGTAAGCGAGCCTACGACAACAAAAACGGTTCAAGTCCTCACTCACTTCCCCCTTCGCTTACCGCTGACAAGTTAAGCGCCCACGCTAAACTACCCTAAACAAGCCGAAAGACGCACATTCAAACTAGAATTTCTCGGAAAATCAGCACCACATGAGAGAAATCTTTTAAATACCGTCATAACACCTTTACGGGTTTTATTCAAGAAAAGTTTGTTTTATTGTACAGTTTCCCCTTAAATACTTTGAGATTTTAGCTTCATACGTTTTTAATACAGTCATAATAATAATAATAATAATAATAATAATAATAATAATAATAATAACAATAATAATAATAAT
>JAOBAT010011593.1:0-10224 GCA_026413305.1 Hydrozoanthus tunicans | reverse complement strand
ATTATTGTTTTTTTTATTATTATTATTATTATTATTATTATTATTATAATAATATAAAAATTTTGTTTACTTATAAGTAAATTAATTTACTCAGTTGATACAAATGGCCGGCTTCATTGAGGGTTAATTGAACATAATTATGTGTGGCCTTCTTTCACCACACCATCCATGGACAGGGACGTTAAAGCTATAGTCCCAGCCATTAATCTTAATTCAAAAGGATAGCTAGGCTGTATCAGTAATTAAACAAATTTGTTACAGTATTTACCGAGACTTTCACTCAACAAAAAGAGCACTGTGATTAGTTCGTTCTTGGTCACATGCCCCTGATTGAATTCAAATGTATCCGGGATATAATTGTGAAGTTGTTGCCTGCACCAAACACATCTTTGAAAAAGTCTCAATAAAAGGCAAAGTCTAAATATGTAGTCCCTTAGGCAACAACTTAGTTCTGTTTTCTCAAAAGTTCTGGTGTTTCCCTCGACTTCGATTCAGGTTACAGAGGAATTAAACAAAACTTACTGTTCCCTAGGCCTGGGACCATATACTGTACATTAAGTGTATAATAATAAATAATCATAAACCAACCAGAGAGTGTCAGTCAACCTACGGATCAAAAACTTTATATATCAGTCAGTAACTCAATCACTCAGTTCCATCTGGTATGGATGGTTTGTTTCACAAACTGTGAGCGAGCATCAGGGCAAACATGTCGACCTCCAAACACTCATCAGTAGCTAGTTCTGAGACAAGTTGAAGATTGGAAAGACTTTGACTTAAACTTTTATACCATTTTGATGTTCTAACCTTATTGGTGTTTTCATGTATAAATTACATTGAGGTAAAAAATAAATTATTGTAAAACTTACTGTTGATTTCAATTTGTCTGCTGTCCATCTCTGCATACAGTCCGCTATGTTGATCACAATTGTGCCTTTGATTGGTGTAGCTCGAACGAACTCTCCATTCAGATTCTGCACCTAAGGCAAAACAGCAATAAGAACATTATGTCTGTCCTGACAATACATTAATTAGATTTGCTGTGCATGAGTATAGAGGTGTAGTATTATGATTGAACTTCCTCAGCCCCTCCCAAAAGTTTAAAACTGATCCCCCTCTCTCATCAATATAATGTTGGCTTCATTCTCCCCTAGGCTAAAAACCAGTTCCCTCTCCCTCAAGTTCTTTCCTCAAGTTTTACCTTGACCACCCTCTCTCCCAGGCTTAACCCTGACCACCCTCTCCCCCAAGCTTAATTCTGACCACCCTGTCCCCCAAGCTAAACCCTGACACACCTTTCCCCCAGGCTAAACCCCACCACCCTCTCCCCTAAGCTAAATTCTGATCACCCTCTCCCCTAAGCTAAACCCTGACCTCCCTCTCCCCCAAGCTAAAGTCTGACCACCTTCTCCCCCAAGCTAAATTCTAACCACCTTCTCCCCCAAGATAAATTCTGACCACCCTCTCCCCCAAGCTAAATTCTAACCACCTTCTCCCCCAAGCTAAATTCGGACCACCCTCTCCCCCAAGCTAAATTCTAACCACCTTCTCCTCCAAGCTAAATTCAGACCATCCTCTCCCCCAAGCTAAATTCTGACCACCCTCTCCCCCCAGCTAAACCCTGACCTCTCTCTCCCTAAGACTTACCCTTGACTCCCCTCCATCACAGATCTACACCTAACCATGGTTTTCCCTCCCTTATAAGCTAAACCCTGACTTCCATCTCCCCCAGGTTTAACCCTAACCTCCCTCTCCCTAAGACTTAGTTTTGACCTGCCTCCCCCCTCAGACCCAGCCCTAACCCCTCCAGACTTAATAGTGACATCAACTGCATCACAATAAAAACCAACCTCAAGTCCACCAATCTGGTCTTGGAACAGAAGAGTAATGCCCATGTAGTCTGTATGCTCGCCACATCGTATCTGGCCCGGTTTGATCTGCTTGTCTTCAAGCGCATTGTAGTAATTTATTCTGAGCACTGTACAACTCTTACTAGTCCCCATGTGTTGGTAGGAGCCAACGAACAAATCAGGGTCCTTAAAAAAAAAAAAAATTTAACGTTTTAAATCTAACAGGTGTTGTCCGAGCAATTAGCGTGTTTAACTTATAACCCTTGGGTCGCGAGTTCGAGCCCTGGTCAGACCACTGTGTTGTGTCCTTGAGCAAGACACTTTACCCGACTTCTTCCAGTCGACTCTGCTGTATAAATGAGTATCAGTTTCTGTTTGGAGCTAACCTGCGATGGGTTAGTGTCGTGTCCAGGGGGAGTCAAACACTCTGACAGCCTTATGGGCCACTTGCAATTGGAACAAGAATCTAAAACTGACATCTGTATGTGTACCTCCCAAATTAGCAAATGAGTACAACAACTAGTTTGAATCAACCAGAACCATACAGTCATAGTAGTACAGCTATTTCTGGTTTTTGCACTCTGATTGCATTGGGCAGTTACAAAGTAATCAAAATAGTTTACAAAGGAATCACTACAAGACAAACAATGAAACTGTTGACTGATCATTTTGGCTCATTATTATACCATTGTTTAAAGTAATTTTGTTCTTAGTGCTCAAAGTAGTACTTCCCTGCATGAAAATGACAGCGCACTGCATAAATAACAGCTGGTGCTGTACCCTCTCATTTCGATCAGCCTAGCTAGAACAATGCATGAGAGAGAATTATCTGTGACTTCTTGACGATTGAATCATCCAGGGTTCAAAGGAATTTTTCTTGTCAACTACTTACCAAGCCTAACCCCATTGCCATGACTGATAATACTCGGCTTCCCAGCTCTTTACACTGTTTGAACAAATTTTTGACTGTTGGGGAAAAACTTGGGATTTCCTCATCAGGCCAAGGCTGGAAGATTGACAAAACAAACATGGAATTCAAGACAACAAGAAAACAGAATCTGGGACAACTGTAAACCAATAGCATTTGCCTAAAGTAACATGCAAGGTTCACCCCTCTGTAGAAGGTTACTTTCTGGAGGATTGGGGGGGAGAGGAGTGTATTTTGGGATTTAGTAGAAGGGCAAAAATTCTTATTATATACTTTTGAGTGGCTGTTACCTTTTGTTTGGGGGGGAGGGTTAGTTTCATAATTGGGGATATAATTATGATGGGGTGGTTTTGATTCTCTTGCCAATCTTGTTTAAAACAGGGATAGTTTTTTTTCTGGTCTTAGCACAAACTGGCACAGTGGCCGAGCAATTAGCATGTTCAGCTTGTACAGTAACCCTAAGGTTGTGAGTTTGAGCCTCAACCAGACCATTGTGTTGTGTCCTTGAACAAGACACTTTACCCAACTTTGATCCAGTCGACTCAGCTGTATAAATCAGTATCAGTTCTGCTGGAGCTAACCTGCGATAGATTAGTGTTCTGTCCAGAGGGAGTCAAAGACTCTCATCTGCTTAAAACTATGAAAACCAGAGCAAAGCGCTGCCTAATGGGCCAGAGGGCTTGAGAAACAATTCAACTATCACAAAATAGTGTAAAAAAAGCTGAGGAATCAAACTTGAGCCCCTATCAGTGCAATTCTTATTTAACTTTGTTATTTTCATTACCAACAGAAAATGCAAAACAATATCTTACTAATTATTATTTCATCTGCAATTCGGTGAGCATGTAATATACACAAAGGCCAAGTTTTCAGAGTTCAAAAACAATACAGCTAATGTTTAGTACTGTATATCAGAACATAGGTGATTGGAATCCTACCACAGTTCCATCAGTGTCCACTGAACTTGCATCAAATCCTTCTTTTAAATTTCCTGGCCTCGCTGTGTTTGTGCTGAAGAATCAATGACAAAAAAGTAAAAGTAAGCTATATATGAACAATCTAAAGGATCTATTTTAATCACTTTTTTGGAACTGTGGCACATTCTATAAGCTAAAATAAATTGAAAGGTCTATATAGTGCAAAAACACCGTGACTTTTGATGAAGTTCTTAATTCTCCCTACATTATCCCTATTATCTCTTGATAACCATTGGGAGAATTTAGTGTTTCATACAAGTCACTTGTGTCAAATTTTGCACTAGGCCCTTTGATTGTTTGCTGAGTCTAGATATAGGTCCTTCAGACAAAAATATATCAAATGACAATGTATCAGACTTGATGCAGCATTCACATAATTATGGGGTAAAACCATTGCCAAACTTATCAAAGTATATTAAGATGGAACACAATCTTACGCTTCTCTTTCAAACGAATCATAGCCATTTGAGGAGGTACCAGTAGTCTTGGAGTACTTGGATTTAACTTCAGCATCCAGGCCAAAAAACTTCTTGGAAATGTTAAATAGGTCATCAACCTAGAGGAAACATACACAGATAGAAACGACATAATTAAATGACTTTTTATTCTCAATCCTAATTTATTACTTGTCAAAAACTACTCTAAGCTGTATAAAAAATGCAATAATTACAAAGTTACAGCTTATTTTACCAACTAAATGTGGCATGAGACAGAGCACTGTCCCATAAGCTTAGGGTGTTTTTGACGATAATGAAAAATGCTTACAAATCCATTCACTGAAATAACACTGTCTGTCGTGTAAGTTTGTTTTGTTATAAGAAAAAAAAAGCACTCCTTAGAGAGACCATTTAGCACTCAGCCACTCGTGGGCTTTAGTTAAGACCACATACCAGACATAGACAGTCAGTACGTGCCAACTCTTAGATCTGATTGTTAATTATAAGGTCAGTTATTGCACAAGGGGGAGGAAGCAAGTCTTTTATCATACTTTTTATTGGTAGCTCAAGTCATTACAATATCAGTTTTATAATCTAATTTACCTTCACGAAAAATGAAATAGTTACAGCTGCAACTGTCATTTTTAAAAGCAAATGCCCTTAGGGTTGAAAAGTAGCCACTGTCTGGAAATGCTCATTCACGAGAATCAGAACACAGGAAAAAGCCAAAACCATCCATCTCATGATAGCTGCCATGGACTTAAATGTTTCAAAGATCGAACTTTTTTAGTGATTTAGTGCTATAAAACTTGTGTACATGAAATTATCAATCAATTATCCAACTTGAGTTAGAAAAATATGTATAAGATTATAAAAGAATAAGAACGTTAATAATTATATTTTAAAATAATGTATTTCTATATTGGATCACTTATCATGGTATCGCCTATTTCTTGGGTACTTCACCCACAAATTTGGTTGCTTAAATGAGAGTTTTCTTTTAGGAGAGATTTATGGCCAAAATTTTATGTAAAGAGCAAAACAGGAAACTGAAAATGTCAATGCTTACTGGAGATGATCAATTAAAGCAAAGGTTACTAAAAAAAACTTGTCAACTGTATCTCAAATATAAAATTTTGAAGCCTGTAATACAAATGCTAAGTCATTAATGGATGCACATAAAATAAATAGTGACAACTTAGAAATTCCGCTTTTTAGATTCACTGCATGGCAGAGGTTAGTTTAGAATATAGATCTAGAGGTGTTAAAGTATGGAATGGCAACTCTGGCAAGCTCAAAACTAACATGTCTCTAAGATCTTTTAATAACCAGTTGAAAAACACCTTGCTCAGACCCAATTAGTATTTAATTGAAAATTCCTACTCATATTGTATATTGTATGTCATCCAACAAATTTTTATACATTTATTTTGAATTCATACAGTTGCTGTAAAACATTATTGTAATTTATTGTTGAAAAGCAGCAAGGGGAACGGTAAAGTTATACTGTATCTACAGTATATCTTTCAACCTCCTATTTAAATACAAATGATTCAATGGTTTACAAACAAATTTAAACCAGTGACTTCAGTGCCTACAACAAATCTATTCTATAACTGTTGTGCCTATACACTGAGATAAAGTGGTAAAGTAATTTAATATCCACTTCATACTGTTGGCACTTTAGTCTGGAACTTGATCCCAGAACCCTGAGATTGAAAAAACAATTTTAAGTGCTTCTAAAAAACCTTGTCCTATCCTTATCTTGCGAACATACTCTAATACAAGAGGCACTTGACTGTCAATATTCCCCATACCTGTTGATTTTGTTACAATTTTTGGGGGGTTTTTTTTCAATCTTTTTTACCATCTTTGTTGGTTACCAATGTCAAAGTTATTTCCAATCAGCTTTTTCTATTTCAGCTATAGATACCTGTCCCGAAACTAAATTTGCATAATTTCTTTATTAGTCAATTGAAGTCATGATCAATACACATAGCTTCCTTCTGCCAAAAGCTTCATCTTAACTCAATTCATCTATACACTGTGTTCCTCTAAATCATTGCCTGGCAAGCCTAAACAAATTGCTTTGTTGTTGTCCCACTCCACCTTTGCTGATAAAAGACCCTTAAATGTTGTTGACAACAAGAATTTGAGCAATGTGTAAAGAAAATTTTACATTTTTCATTGGCAAGTTAATGGTCAGTATTTCAGACATTAAACTCAAGTGTGAAACAGTTTGAATATCGAACCACTAATAAAGTCAAATTTACAAACTTCTAAAGAACTTTCTAGAATTTCTAAAGGTCTACACGTACAAGAAACATGTTTTTTTGTCCTCAATAACTTACAGACCTGTACATCTTTACAATCACATAATCTATATAATGTTACCTTCAAGTAACCTCAAGGGGTAACATGTGGCGTGTAGATATGGCAGATACAGTTTTAAACCATCAACTAATCTGACATTAGAAACGTCTGGAAAATGCATTTTATCATATTTTTGAAGAAAGCCCATACAGTGTGTATCAAACTGAAAATCTCTCATAATCTATAATTAAGATAAAAAAATGCCAGGTTCTAACAGCTTTGTAAGCCTTTTAGAGATTTGAAAACTATATTAATTTTCTTATAGCATACAATCGTGTAACAGTAATTTTGATTAAGGGGTAAGACTTGGTTGACTATTTAATACAAAATGATAACAATAAAGTACACTAGTACTAGAATTATAATTTACATTTTTTTGGTTGTTGAAAAGCAAGCAATAACCTGAATTCAACTTCAAAAAGTTATTTAAGTACACCAATAGATGTAAAAATGTTTAATTGGTAGAAAACAGTTGATTCATAACATATACAACATTTTATTTGCAATTGTTTTCAGTATACAATGGCCAATCATAAGTCATAATTATTATTGCAGAAATTCCAATCTTCTAACTTCAAAATGGGGCTAGAGGTTTTAGTGTGTCAACTGTTTAAGTTCACAAACATTACCTTTCATTACAGTATAATATCTCTTATGTGGCCTATCTATACTTTACAACTGTTTGAATGGATAATCCTTCTCAATGCACCATATCACGTAGTATTAAACCTTATCCTGTTAAAAGTTTTTAAATTCAAAGTAACAAAATCTAAACAAAATTACAATCTTCAGAATTTGTCATTTTCAGAATCTACTTGAAAAGACAAAGAAAATGAATGGTCACTTTAAATGTTTTCAAGCAGTGTTTTTAAAGTTGGAACTTTTTCAATTTTTTGTTGAAACAATTTTGAGCAGGATAAGGGTTAATATTTAAATAAAGTGTGAGGTTGTACGGAAGCCTAAGACATGAAGTCGATAATAAAAATCAGAATGCAATTTATGTTAGTATAATTACAGAATGTTGTATTGTCCTTCAAGAGTCAGGAACAAACAGCATGTTGCTGTTGTTGCATACTTGTTATTTGTTTAAGTTTTCTTTTAAAATGCAGGAGAGCAGGAGATCGAGTGAAAATGTGCAAACTTGTCTCTCCCATTGGCATGGATAGATCTCTGTATTTGAACCACAAATAATTGTCCAGGGCTCTAATTTTCCACTTATAGGTGGCTAAGGGCTATTGTGTGGAACCTTTGTAATGATTAACTAAGATTTTTTTGTTTCTAATAAATAAAAATTAAAGATATAAACAGCACATTGAAAAAATTGAAGCTTATTAGCTCTCTTGGGAAAGCAAAACAATCTGGAAACAAATTCAGTTATTCTTGCAAAAACTATATTCTTTTAACCCTTTAACCCCAAAGGCATCAATTGGTCAACATCTAAATTCTCCTTAAAGTAACAACAGAAAATAAGCTAATTAATGTTGAGAGTATGAAATTTGACCATCCACCAAAAAGTCCAAAAGATGAATTCTCAAATTCTTCCAAATTACTCATAGAAATATTAAGGACATAAGTTATGAGAATTTACAAGCTAATCGTTTTGCACTCTTAGGGATGAAAGGGTTAAAGCTGCCTCCCAATGGATGAATATAATACTAGTTGTAACCTATACAGTGGGTCTACACATGTCAATGCAGAAATCTGACATCTGGACTTACTGTCAAAGGAAGATTGACTCTAACCTACCAAATTCCTTCATACCTATGGAAGCCATGCAAATAATTTCTCGCAACCACCAAGTTACATAACTGCTAATTTAGGACTCTCATTCACTGTACTAACCATAAATGTAAGCTTTCATAATTTTACTAAAAATCTGAAGAAGAAAAGATAATA
Organism: Hydrozoanthus tunicans; assembly: GCA_026413305.1. Taxonomy (NCBI): domain Eukaryota; kingdom Metazoa; phylum Cnidaria; class Anthozoa; order Zoantharia; family Hydrozoanthidae; genus Hydrozoanthus; species Hydrozoanthus tunicans. The sequence goes on along the minus strand of JAOBAT010011593.1, from coordinate 1,763 downwards.
TACAAATAACTTTGAATAATAGAATATCCCCTTTACCACCCCTGAGGGTATCTATGCTTTTGGCCATGAGCAAGGCAGATAACTCGAACATCATTTATATTGCCGCTGGGTTCAGTATCAACAGAGTTTCAGCATTTGAGTGGCAGAAGTTAAAATGAAGAGCATTGCAACTTATTATTACTGTGACTATATCAAACCCACATGCATGGTGCGAACAGCTTCTTAATAGTAAACAGTATATTGATCCTTTGGGTTTGTTTCAGACTCCTGGTCTGTTAAACTGTTTTATAAATAAACACAGGAACACTAAAAAACCATCGTACCGGACACAGGTATGTTTAAAGTCACGTTTCCTAAGCTATTAATAGTTATTGAGAGCGATAACTAGCTATTTATGTGTCGTTAAATGACTTAGTAAAAAAATTAATAGTTTGAAGACACACTTGAAATTTTGATTGTGCTTCCCCGAACCGACAGAGTAAAAAATCAAAGTAAATATTGATTGTCAACAAAGCATTAAGAAAAATGAACAGATAGTGTTCCCAAAAGGAAGTTAGAATCATGACTTAAAGAAATGTTCTAACAAGAAAAACTATTAATTAGATATTCGTCATTTAAAAAAGGAAAGTGAAACTGAAAAAATTTTCCTCATCCATCGATATCAGCGAATAGATTGCGTGCATCGCCTTTGCCAATCGTTATTCCTGATAGCTTTGCCCTCTTCCCCTTCGATCAACATATCTCGTAAAATAAAAAACGTTTATACCTGTTCTTGAGGTATTCCATGGTTCTTGAGATAAACGAACCCAATCGTGCTAAAAGCATCATGGAGTTGCTGGACTAGTCTTTCGACAGACTCGTCGTCCGGGTCCGGTCGAGTTTGCCTCTCCAAACTCATAGCGCTGAAGTCAATCACTGGAATTCCAGAAACTTTGTTGTCGATCATTTTCAGATACCGGACGTCTACTCCAAACGACTGCAGATGTTAAACAACGACACTTTAGATGATTTTGCAAAAAATAGCAAAGTTAAGCAAGGGCGCCCGCGATCCTATGGCCAGAGGTCCGGAACCTATGACGTAATCCCACCCAAAAAAAGACACACATCCGTACGTAGGTAAAAAGATGAGACGATCATTTAATATGTAAGACAATTTACCACTGAAAATAATGAGTATCTGTAGAATTCTGCATCTATGTCGCTTTATCTGAATGGTAACGAGTGCTACTGTTGAATCTTAAGAAATTTGAACATTTAAGGGCCTAACCTACCCTGTTTTGTTTCAGTATAATTTATATTGCATGCCTTATGGTAAAATAATCAGTGTCGTGTAACCGTAATGTTGATCGATAGGTTTTTCTGTTTGCCGTGCTTGACTGCTCTAAAAGAATGCTAGGGTCAAAACAACAGGCATGTCGAAATGCTTAAGGTGGGAGTATGAAATTACTTTTGAAACGATTTCTTGTCGTATCTTAATTTGAATTATCGATTTCTGCTTATTATCAACTCCGTCTACTGAGTTGCGCAAAAACAAGAGGGGGTTTTTCGGAGATCAAAATTTTTAACGAGTTTGGGGGTTTTTTTGTTTTTGAATATTTTAGTTTTTTCTTAATTTGTGCCTTGGTTTACAACTTAAATTTCAGAATTCGTTTGCTGGTTGTAAGTATTATAGGCGTGCAGCCTGAATCTTGAGGGAAAGGCCTCTTTCTGTAGTACTAGAAAGTACTAACAATTTTGAATTTACGCCCCCCCCCCCCCCCCCC
>JAOBAT010011582.1:0-10224 GCA_026413305.1 Hydrozoanthus tunicans | reverse complement strand
GACAAAAAAATCAAGAATACTGGCAGACTGAAATCAAGAGAAAAAGGCGAAAAGAAAGATAACTATCAACTTATACAGCACATTCCAATTCTATCTGTACATAAACTTGGCAATTTTATTTTTTCTATTCTGTTTTCATCAGCAAATGTTTACGTATTCGACTAGAAAATATAGTTTCACTCTTTATTAAACCTTTAAGCCTCAACCATGACAAATGATGCATTGGTAACTTTTCCCAATTGAGTTTCATACTTTTATATATACAGTTTGGGAGATTTTGGTTTTTCAACTTCAACAATTTATTCCACAATTTTTTCAATTCCTCATTTCTCTTTACTAGTTATATAATTTTCTTTGAGTTATGTTAGGACAAGATAGGCGTTGTTAAATTGCCTGGGGCTGATATTCATGTTATACTGCATGGTGTCTTGCAGAAGGAGATGGCCATCTTAACATAATATCGGGGAGAAGGGACAGTTGAATTCCCTACTAAGGTAAAACTCTTAGGGCTCCTTGACAAAAAGGTTTTACCTTGACAGGAAATTTAATTGTCACTCCATCCCCAATATTATCAACATTTCTGTCCCAATTTGGGGGTAGCTTACATGAGGAAAAATCATTTCTTTGTAAAAAGATGCACCCCCTGTCATTGGAAGGCACTCCCTTTCCATGAAAAAAAAAAACGAAACACATCATGCCTCATAAAAAAATATGTTTGCAATTGGCTTTTTTCTTTTAGGTGCCCTTGCACTGCACAAGCCAGGTGCACTATTCCTTCCTCTTTACTCTCCTCAGATGGACAAGGGTGTTCATATGATCTGGAAATAAAAAAAATATGACATTTAACTTGTATTATGAAATTGTATATTAGTGGATAAATGAACTATGTCTATGGTAATTTTAGGGAAATGTGTGACTGTGACATGCTTCACCTGAACAATGGTGAGCAGTAAACCATGTTACTTTATGTTAGTGAACCCTGCAGGCAAATATACAAAAAATGGAAAATATATTTGTGTACAATGTAGAGAAAAAAAAAGCCAAGTGTTTTTTACATTCTGAAAATAATATAAGGCTTGGGGCTTTATTTTGGTCAAAGAACTACTACATACACGTACAGTAAACAATGTTGTTACAGAATCAAAACAACCTTATGTTTAAATTTAATACCACGCTAAATATATATATATCCCCCAGAATTATATGATATATCAAAAAATTAGCTATCATTCATTATCATTAAATTCATAAACATAGTCATATTGTCCCTCATAACAATTACAACTGACAAGTGTCTACCAAAAAGTTATACCTTTCTGCAGGCTCCCATGAGTTTTGCAGCCCTGAACAGCCTTTCCATTTTATAAGAAACACCATCTAATAAGATGAAATATTTTAATATTGATAGCAGGCGCTCTGGCCAATAAAGAGGAAAAGTGGGCCCTTTTCTCCAAAATATGGACTTTTATGGACAAATCACAGAAAACTTTGCTGTTTTAGGGCTTACATTTGGAATAAACAACAATTCTACTTACTTTTCTACCACTGATATTCAAAGAGAAACGTACTTAAATCTGCCATTATTGTAACAGGCCTAGCAATGAAAGAAGAATTTTGTGTAACTCCAGAGAGATCTAATTATTTTTCATCGTAAAAATAAGTCTTTAGGATTTGGTAAAGCTGATCTGCCAACCTGGGCTCAGAGCTGAAAATCTCGAGGAGGACTGCAAAAAATCAGGAGATTCAATGGAAAAACTGGAGATTTTATAAACTGTCCCATTTAATGGTCAAGTTACATTTAACTTGTCAGTAGCCAAATACAAACTATCTGTGTGATATTATATGTAGCAGTCGCGATATTTGACTAAGGACTTACCTTTTCTTTGATCTTCCTCGACGATATTATTCGCTCTACTTCAAAAAACTTTCCTTTCTTGGTAGGCGCCTCTTCAAAATAGTTAGCAGAGCTAAAGTCGTTCAAATCGGCGTAAAAACCAATTGAACGAGAACTTCTATTTCTTTTTGCCGCCATTTTTATTTGTAAGCAATGCGCCCCCGATGCATGCCGCTGACCGTCCCAGATTTCTGGCCATCGGACATCGATAGTGTTTGAAATCGTATTAAGATAAAACAACTTGGTTACATCAAGCTCACTTTTTTCGAATTTGTTTCTGTATAGAAATGTAACATCTTGATTTTAAAACAAGTTACTTCTTTCAAAGAGTAAAGCAGTTTGTGTGTGATCTCACGTTGCACCGTACGTTTGAGCTCAACAATACTGGAATATGAGCCCTCGTCTGTCTCGAGCGCCGCCAATCTGCTAATGTCACTGTCGCTAAAAACAGGTTTCAAGTTCATTATCCCGTTCACGTGAGCTCTCTTAACAACATCTTGTCCAAACATTTCCTTTAACACTCCCACCGCAGCTTCGTAATTCGCTTCTGTGAGGGCAAATCCCGCTACACAGGTTCTTGCACTGTCTGCCAGATAACTACGCAAATATTTAAACTTCTCCACTGCAGTCAGGGATTTGTTGTTGTGGATGCAACTGTTAAAGGCGTCCCAGAACTCTTGCCACGAGCAAACGTCGCCGACGAACTTTTGATTATCCATCTTGGGCAGACGGACTCTGGATGGTTGGCTTGTCGCACCGCTGGCCGTTTCAGATTCATTCATCGACCCTTCAGTGGGGACTTGCTTCTTTCTTAGTACTTTCTCCAGTTGCATCGGGACTTCCATCATGCCCAGCCGTACTTTGCCGCTCTCTTCGACGTCCCTCTGTACGTCTTCATCAGAGACGTCGTCATCTTGGCTCAGTAAGTCTAAAATCTCGTTATCAAGTTCCATGATTAGCTCCATTCGTTCTTTCAAACTATTTTGCAGAGGAATCAACTTGTCGGTTTCAGTTTCAACACTAAGCTTTCCAGTTATCTCTGTTATAAGATTTGCGGCCCAACCTTTGTGGCCCGCTCTCTTCTTTTTGGCTGCCTTCAATTTCAAGGACGCGTTTTCTGCCATTTTTCAAACGATATTTCCTTCAACTTAATACACTCAGTATACTTATCGATCCTTAGGTCGCTGGTTCGAATCCGGCTCGAAGGACCAAGTGTTCAGTTACTTCCCCAGTACAATCGGGGTCGAGTTAAACTGATAAATGATCCACGATCAGGACTGTAATTTCTCACTCTTTTATTCACATCAATCTATCTGCCACGTTACAATTTTTCTACGATATATATACAAGCCAAAATTAAGGCGTTTACCTCAAAATATGCGGATTAACTTACAGAGTACAATCATCTATTAGCTATTGAACGCCCTGTGTGGGCGTTTTCCTGTACGCAAACTAAAGGATACAATTTCTATCACTCCCCAAGCCGGTCACGCATTGACTTGGCTTTATTCTTCCCGTGTTTACACAATACAAGTACTTAGTAGGGCTATTACATTTCAATCGTGACAATAGTTCACGTTCTAAAATTATCATATCGTCGTGTTTCTTAGTATCAGTACAATGATATTGCCCTATTTGGAGTACAACCTTACCGTAAATTCGTCGTGCTAGATCCTGGGCATCTCACATTACAAGACGTCTCAAAATGATTACTGTACTTTCTTGCTTGTTCGTTTATTGGCAATATTCGGATAGCAAAGTAAGGATGGAAACAAGAACCCTTGTTTGAATGGAGGGACGCACATACAAAGGTTGTTTGCGTTGTAAACCTGTAATCAACTTCAGAATAGTCATAAGACTGTCAAATATATCAAAGAGAGTACTTTGGGTACAACCCTGCCGCGAATTCGTCATGCTTTATCCTGGGCATCTCACATAAGACGTCCCAAAATGTTCGCTGCATTTTCTTGCTTGTTCGTTTATTGGCAATATTCGGATAGCAAAATAAGGATGGAAAAAAGAACCCTTGTTTGAATGGAGAAACGACAATATAAAAACAACTTTATTTACTAATGAGCTTTATAAATGTACAATAATTAATGTCTATGAGAATGTTAACAGTACATAACACAAAATGTTTAAAGTTCAGTGGTCTTTTATTATGGAGTAGATGAACGCCTGTAACCATACGAATATGTAAAGGCTAAGCAGTAGTTTGTGGCGAGGTTGGCTGGCAAGTTTGTAACACGTCGGATGGGAAGCAGTCATGGCTGCTTTTGTGAAGCAGATGATTGTGTATGATGGAGGGGAGCTATCCATTTCTAGGACAGTTAGTGTTAGTCAATACTTTAGTTGCCTGATACCTGCAGTTCAAAGAAATGCGTTGTATTTTGCCAATGGTATTGCTGGAAGCTGCTTCCAAACTAGAAGAAGTAGTAGTTCGTTACAAAATTGCATGTTTCCTGCTCCCGCTGTAAGGGTTTTTTTCGAGGTGGATTTGACGCGGTGACGAAATTTGAAGTTACGCTGACAACTTTCTGAGCCATCCGTTCATTTACATTTTCATTTGACTTTGAAAGAAAAAAAGAACTCCGCTTTAAATGCCAATAATTATTTACCAGAAATATTATAACAAAATAGTTCTTGGAGTTTTAAGCACTCATTAGAATCAAACTTACTCATATCCCTGGAGTTCCCCTTTATGCTGCCCCCTGAATCCAACAAGTGCATCGTCTATGGATAAGTTCTGTTTGGAACTCTTCATGAAAGTTCTTCACAACTGCTTCAAGAAAAGGATGCACTTTGAAGAGCTTGATGTGGTTGGGCTGTCTGTATGGATCGAAGTTTTCATTTTTGTTCAAATGCAGATACTAATTCCGTTTTGTAAACAGAGCACTGAGTCTGGCAGATTATGAATTCGAAAATCAAGCGGGGACGCACTTACTAAGGTTGTTTGCGTTGTAAACCTGTAATCAACTTCGGAATAATCAGAAGACTGTCAAATATATCAAGAGAGTATTTGGAGTACAATCTTGCTGCAAACTCATCTTGCTTGATCCTGGGGCATCTCACATTACAAGACGTCTCAAAATGATCACTGCATATTCTTACTTGCTTTTTTGTTGGTGACATTCGGATAGCAAAATAAGGACGGAAACGGGAACCCTTGTTTGAATGGAGGAACAGCAACATAAAAACATTTGTTTACTATTGCGCTTTACAAATGTTTAATAATGAATGTTTATGAGAATGTAAACAGTACAAACGAAAAATGTCTGATTTTGTGTATTGGGAGCATTCAGGACATTTTAATGGTTTTGTTTGCTCAAGAGATCATAGATTCCCAATTAACGCTACTTTTGGTGGTACGTGGGCTTGCGACAACTGAATTGTGTGCGTTTTGTTGGTTTTTGTTGGTTAGTTCAAGAAATTCAGTTTTGGTCCACCCTCCTGGAACAGTGGTGTCCTTGAGGCTGTTGGTGCACTTATAATCTACAAATGTTAGTGCGCAACAGTTACATAAAGGTACAGTGTCTGGGCTGGCACTAAGAAGAGCTTGTGATTTAGAAACAAATGATCTTTGCCATACTGTTTGCTGACTTCTTAGCAAAAAATGCCTTTTGAGCATCATCCTCATGGCTACAGCCCCACTGGATCGCTAGCAGTTTACCCTAATCTTCTTGCATCAGGGGAGTTGTGATAAAAAATTGGTCGACCAAACCATAGTTGTGATCCACTTTGGTGATTAATTTCGCTGCATTGAAGATTTTGGTTGATTCCGGAAAGGCATGTTCGCGTTTATTTACTTTGTCTTTTCAGTTGGAAGAGCAAACCCCTGAGAACTTTGCCAATGTCACGGCTTTTAAATCTGCCTCATTTATGTGACTGAATGTTGTATTTGTTGTTGCAGTGGCTGTAAGGGGGACATGGAGTCGTTGGTGCAGCCCACTCCGAGGTCTTTCTTTAAGGTTGTCTGCACTTGCTTCTTGCTCCTTCAGTTCAGAATTTAGCTTTCCTTTTTGTGTAGGACCTTGGAATTATTCTCTGACTCTAAACTTGTTCTATGCGTTTTTACACAATAATCAAATCCTAACAAGAATCCCATTTGTTTATTTTGTTATGGAAGAACTTTCGAATTACATTGTTCGTCTTCTCTGCCACGTTATTAGATACGGAACAACGTTTTTAAAAATGTGAAACTTCACAGAAAGCCTATTGAAATAGAAGAATAAATCTAAATGTCAACAAGTTTGTTTATTTCTTTAACACTTGCATTTAGTTTGTTTAACTGGACCTCAAGGAAACTACTGAAATAATATATTGCTGCAATGTTAATGATTTCCTTGACCATTTAACTTCTCTATATCTCGATGCATTCTTAGTACGTCTCCAAAGGGGTACACCATGATGTGATTGTATGGTGTAATAACACAGTTAAATAAGTACCCTGGTACTGAGCTGTTATTGAGGCTAACAAGAACATTTCTTATGTTTGACCACTCAGAAACTAATTTTCAACTGAAGTTTTGCAAAGAGTCAGATTCAGGGCAGACTATTAATTTCTTTACCCTTTTCCTATCAAGGCACGCATCATGCTATTCCCCTTGCATAGAAAATTAAACAACAGAAGTGACACTTACATTTCTTATCATAACAACTCGCTTTTTATTTAAAATATAATCATATATACTACCAAAGTTTACATCGAACAATTTAAAAAAAGACAAAATATTATATTGTGATGAAGCCAATTTCTAAAGCTATAATATAGTATAAAAGGGGTGTAATTCCTCTTTTAAAAACTTACTGAGTGCACTTCCCATGTCAAAACCCGTAGAAGCAGTTCCTTGTTGTTTTGATAAGATGTGGTGCATCGGAAAAAATGTACTTGCTAAGTGTAAAGAAAATCGAGAAGAAACAGCGGGAAATGATCAGGGGAGTAAAAACACTTGCTCGTGCATTTCCTTTGAGCAGTTATGGGTAGAAATATCTAATGATGTTGAAGTTGTTATTTCTTTAAGATGTTGTTTAAAACCAGTAACAATTTTAACTCCAAAACGTTTTCGGAGCACAGCTCCTTCCTCAGTAGATAAGAACACTGAATGAATAACAATATATAAAATAAAATGCATAAAAATACAGTATACATTAAAGTGCAAGAAAAGTTTGTCAGAAGACAAAAGCTGTTGAACAAAAGGAAACTCATTAAAGAACACCCATGGAGAATGGAACTAGCGTAAAACGACTTACATCAATAACAAAGCAAAACAAAAGTGAAGCCAGAGCAACAAAATACAAGTTGGCGTGGTCGAAGTCGTTAACCACAAACTCACATAATTTCTTGGAAGCTGGACCAATGAACTTAACTCATCAAACCGCTTGGAAAACAGCTGGTCAACCATACCTTCACATACACAGTGCACGTAGTCTGCCACAGTTCCAATTCTTGTTGTTGCAATTATATTGAATTAAATAAAAGGTTAATGAATGCATCAACACTTCTACTGGTATAATTTAAATATAATATCAATAATAACATTAAAAATATTTTCCAAAAACACAACTGTAATGAAAATACAATGCATAAGGACTGTAAGTATATTATGGCACTTTGTTCGAGACTTTCCTTTTCCTGGTTCAAGGTCAGGTTCTCCAGGTTCTTTGCACCTTCTACAACCACAAAATCCATTAAACTGCTTGAAGTCTTGACACAAGCATCTTGCAGGAGATCATATCCAAGAACATGGCCTTGATATTTATACTATCTGTTATTTTCATGCCCGCAGCATGACGTAAATAAGAAAGCAGGAATATAATTGTTGTACAGTATCATTGTACTTAAAAAAATTCAATCAAATAAAATAGCTGGAATTTTGTGTTCTGTTGAAAAAGCCACAACAAACAGTTCGAAATAAGTGACGCCATTCGTCATTTGATTTCTAAAGATTGCTCTGTATAGTCTGAGTTTGAAACCGATCAGAATTGTTTTTTTTCATAGATGCTTTACAGATACACGATTAAGATGGTCAAACGAAAGTATTTTGCTTTCTTTGTGTAAAGTGTGGTATTTGTCGTCTTATAGATGGTTTTTTGGACGGGTTTCTGTAGTGCATTCCTCATGCAACTTTGCATCACTATATAAAAATTAACAAGGCTGGTAACTTCGTTTGCCTGCTTGACACTGTCGGCTTCACAAAACGGCAAAAGTCTCCCCTTTCTACACATCGTGTTGTTCTTTTAGAACAATAGAAATCTTTAGTCGGCCTGAAAATTTATACTACAATAATTTATCAAGAGCTCATTTTTGTACAACAATTCAATCTGTTTCAAATTCTAAAAATTCAGCAAAGAGATGATTGTGTTTGTTGCCGTTTAATTTTTAATAGGTCAACATGGTTTATCTCTTAGGTTTGGTATTTAGACCCGAGTGTCACCTTCTTAGGGGGTCTCAGGTGCCACCCTTCAACTATCAAATGGACCCCCCCACTCCCTTGTAATGTGAATCTGATGCCTGTTCAGTGATCAATGAATAAGAGTAATCAGTACTTACCACCATTCCAAAGTTTTTCTGAAAGTAGGACATTTGTTGACTTTTTCCTTGAAGACCAGAGAAAGGGTTTGCTAATGAATGGTCGTCTCCGAAGAGATTTTCAAGTCCTGGTATGGCATCAAATCTTAAGCCAGCGGTATCTAAACGGTTAGCTATTTCCCATCCTTAGCTGTCCTATAATGTTTCTCAAAAGGTGTATCAGAAATAATAGTCTGTTGCTTTTTGAGTCAAATTGTGTATATTTCCTTTGTTTTTAGCAAGAACAGTGCGTTTTGTTTTTGCAAGTCGACTAGTAGGCTTGTAGCTACGTCATAGAGCGAATGATTTGCTCTTTCATCTTTCAGGAAGGCATGCACTTGGTTGTCTTGCTCGTCTTCGCTAAAGTCAAATGGATTGGCTCCACTGTCATTGATGTATATCGATTCATCATGTTCCGCAGATAAATCAAAGCCCTTATATTGGCGACGAATATGACTCTTCAAACCAGATCTTACAAGAAAACGAGTGTTATATTGCGTTTATAGAGCTCCCAATCTGAATATATCTCTGCCCGTGGCCCCGCGTGTTCGTGTGTCTCTTAATTAACTCCACAGGGAAGGAAATATTGACCGTACCCTTCTCGATCTTCTAAAACATTTCCAGATCCTTGTCCTCTCGGCGGTCTTGAAGCAGTGGCCAATGAAGAGACTCGAGCATTTCGGTGACACTGCTCGTGCGGTGATAATCCCCTTACACAAAGCGGGCTGCACGACGTCCCCAAGACTGACTCGATACTGTTAATGACCTTTTTTTTGTGTGAGGCGACCACGCTGGGGTCGCATACTCAAGCGTCGGTCTCACCAGGGTGAGGTATGCATGTTGCATCACTGCGTTTGAACAACTAGAAAGATTGCTTTGAAGGACTCTGAGTACCCTGCTTGCCTTCTTCTTCACTTCTGCACATTGCTTTGACCAGTGTAGCGAGTAAGATATATAGACGACGAGGTACTTTTGATAATTAACACCTTCAAGAGGGACTCCACAAAGAAAGTGTTGGTGATAGGAGGGACACATCTTGAGTGAGATGGACATCTTCATGTATTTAGTTGGAGAAAAGGACATCTGTCAGTCATTAGCCCAGGCCTCTAGGGAGTTAAGGTCCAACTGTAGCGCTAAATGATCTTGCAAAGAGTTGATGTTGCGAAAAATGACGCAATCGTCAGCGAACATTTTAATATCCGAGGCCACTCTATGTGGGACATCGTTCACGAATAGCAGGAACAATGTTGGACCTAGAACAGTGCTATCAACAGTGACGTTTGAATTCCCTCACGACATCTTGTGGACACTCTTCCCGCATCTATCAAAACAGTTGATCACCTCCTTCATATGCTTGCAGGCAAGCAGCTCAACCATTGGGTCTAGGTCTACATAATAAATTTGATAAGTTTGATAAATTTAGGAACTCATTAAGTCACTATCCAATTTCCAACGAGATGAACTTTGCCATGCAAATTATAACTTCAGGTTCAGATCACTGTCAAAAATAATGTTCATTTTAAAGGCAATGTTTGCATCCTTCTGCTAGGTACTGTAGGCTGGTCAGAACACGCAGATTATTAAGTCACCATTATTATCTTGAATTTTCTGAGTCCTGCAAAGAAAGATACATACTCTCTTTAATTCCATTGAACAGCATATTATAGTTGCTGGATTTTTTTTTTAATTTATCTTCTCTACCATTCCTGACACTATTATAGTACAACTTTAAAAATTCATGTAAAGTGTAACTCCAATTAAT
>JAOBAT010011571.1:0-10227 GCA_026413305.1 Hydrozoanthus tunicans | reverse complement strand
CCGAACGTTTTCGGTTGAAAACCGGTTTTTAAAAACTGGTTTTTAACCGAAAACGTTCGGAAACTTTTTAGAAATTTTACCTCGCCTTTTATATATTTTAATAATGTATTTTGTAACAACATAATTTTAGGGAAATTCCCACCAGTGCAGTGTATAGAATTTAAAGCCGTCCTTTCCGGCTAAAAAGTTTTCACGTTGATTTAATCATGAGCCTTTTGACATGCATGTTTATCTTTTGTTTCCGACTGATCGTGGGGTCTTTTGATCCAATGTTGTCGAGTACACACAGGACGTGCTAGCCTTCTATTCACCACATACTTTTCGCATGCACTAATAGTAGAGAATAGAGAAGGGGTGGCGTATAAAACGAGACCGGAACAGTGAATGGTACGCGCGTGGCGTCACGAACCGTGTTTTTCCTGCGCGCGGGGGCGCAGCCAGTCTATTGAAGACGTCTTTTGTGGTTCCAGTCCCCCTGATGGATGGGTAAGTTGGAGGGGACTGGAACCACAAAAGACGCTAATTTGTCACGTGCTGCGTCACGCGTCACATACGTTCTATTAGCATTTAACTCACGCGTTGTATGATAGACACAGGTACATAGACAACGGTGTAGCTCGTGCATCACGTGTTGTGTCACGCGTCACACAGATTCTAAGCTGCATAGCCGCCTGGCGGTACACAAGGATGTTGTATAGCTCACGCAACACGTGTTGTGTCACGCGTCACACAAGAACAAGTTCAACTTGTTTTTAAAAGTTGATAGGTTTGTGAAAGTTATTAGCTGTTTGGATCTGAAAAAATGAAAGTCATTACATAAGTGTTGAAGCTGTCAGCTACATCAAACATATCATAAATATCTTGGCTGGTTCAGTCCCAGTGTGACACATAATGTCTAAAGGAACGACTAAGATTGGTTACATACGCTTAGAACTGCATAACTGAATAGTGAGGTGATAACAGAAAGAAAAACTGGCCACAAAACAGACAGATTCAAAAGGAACAGATACCACCGACACTTTACCCCTTCCCCAAGTGAAGTAAATATATAAAAATTTATTTCTTATGAATACAGAAAATGAACTACTACGATTACATTAGGGCGTTTTTCGATTTCGATATTTTAATTTTCTTCTCGATTATCGATGATGTTCTGGGCCGGTTCTACGCCAGTAAACGAATTCGTGTTTAAATTTTAAGCAGGAAGAAAACCCCTCGAGACGAAGAAGAACCTGAGGACCGATTCCAAAACAAATCATTAAAATTTAGTAAAAAATCAAATTGCTTTAAAGCATCCTCGCCGGCGTACGTGATGGCAGTCAGTTTCACAGTGATATCGAGAAATTTCGTAACCATTCGCCATGACGTCAAGACGGTCTATAGATAATACTCCCAACAAAAGCCAATCACTATTGGTTTGGCTGTAGGTTTCCATAACAACCATAACGTCTTTTGGGTCATATTTTTATCTACCAATCAAATCCGAAGAGATTCAAGTAAGCTATATAACTATACTGGGGCACGGCTAGTGAAGACGAAGACAACTTAAGAAACGAAGATAAGTCATTGTGAAGAGAAAACAAATTTAACGATTCCGAAAATGCCTCCAATTTCTGTAACGACGACGGTGGATAAAATTTCTTCAATGTCCACTGAAGAAGTAATTGCTTTTGAACTTGCGAAGGATTTTATTCTCTACAAAATCGATTCTAAGAAGAAGCCCAGTTCAAAGGCTGCTGCAGTTCTGCGAAGGCTGGCTCAAGAAATAGAAGTTAGACATGAACTTGTTCTGAAAAACATGTGTGATAGATTGAATATTCAAGAATCCACAGCGTCCCTGACATTTAAACAAGTTGCTGATGAGATTTTTGCTGATGGAATAAATTGGGGAAGGATTGTAGTTCTTTATACGCTCGGCGGCAGAATGGCGACCCATTGTAGCGATCGAAACTTGAATGTAGCGAAAGAAAACATTATACACTGGGTCGGAGAATACGTGTGTGGTCATTCAGAATGGATTAGAAAGGCTGGTGGATGGGTAAGTTACGAAATCTGTCGTTTTCCATGTTTTTCCGCAGCATCTTTAGTTTTGTAATCGTAATAGATCGGTTCCTGTTGCTGTTAGCATACAGTCTAGTCTAAAATAGTCCCCCGCGACACGCTAGCTCAATATAGATCTAGCAAAGTTTCGGTTTCTGGAAGTTTTGCAATATTTAATCGTTTTTTATCGCGGAAGATGACTGATTTCTGTCAAACAGAGGTTTTAAAGTTGCTAGGGTTTCTCACGGGAAGGTTTATTTTTGTAGCAAATGAATAATAGAACAGCAGCTGCAGGTAAACAAGACTTTGATGAATGGTTCGACGTCAGGGCTGATTCACTGCTTGATCAAACAGCGCTCTTCTACTACACCTTTACAAGCCACCTTTACACTGGTGATTCAGGGCGTTTGAAAGAATGCAGTTATTTCGAAGAAACACAAAATGGCGAAGCTTTTACCAATTTTTTGTAAAAAAATTCCTTTCGAATCGTATGATACGGTATTGAGTACAGACTTCCATAAATAGTAATAAGGAAGTTTCTTTATCTTTGCCAAACTTCAGCTGATTGTTCTGAAGCGGAACTCCGAACCCGTCCGTTTTGGGGGGTGGTTTCCTCGTTTCAGATGTGTGACTCGAGAAAACATGCCCTCACAAGTCAAGTCAAATGTCGGTCTTAGTAACAACTTGACGGGTAACAAATGCCTCACATATTTGTTATTTTTTTGTTAATTAGTATTACTGGTTCATGACAAAAATTGTCATGTATGAAAATTTTAAACTCTGAAATTTAATGTTAGTCTCTTGGAAAACGGTTTTGAAGCGATTTTGCTGAAAAATAGACAAAATCTGGGACTGGGGTGTTTCATCATCCGTCATGTGATAGCGTGGGTCACGCCTGAATGCACCTTGGACTCAAAAGCGCTCTGTTAACCCAGACATTCATGAACAAAAAGTTGTTTGTTTAAAAACTCACATGATTTATGTTTCACCGCATGTTTTACCTTAAGTTACTGACAATGACTTTTCTTTGTTTATCAATAGGATGCATTCTTAGAACAATTTAGAGACATTCAGAAAGAGAGAGAGCAGTACTTGTGGAGTGGGCTACTTTACACCACCCTTGGACTTGGAACTCTAGCTGCAGTGATGCTGGTTAAAGGGTGAAATTCAGCAAACAAATTTGTACAAGAATTATGTAAGGATTCAGCATCATTGCAAGTGGGAGATCAAGCTGCTGATAGAAAAGTCAGGCAGTTCAGGAGAAAGGAGAAGGGACAGTTCTCCACTGACAGTGGGAAGAGCTAGTGAAAAGAAAAATTTATCGATTCCTCAGTTGAAGGAAGTTGCTGTTGGTTTATTATTAAACCATGATACATTGTGTCCTGTGGTGGTATAACTGCAGCACAGAAGAAACTGCTGCATAAAAAATGAAAACATTGTTCCCTGCAGTGGAACTGCAGCAAATATGGACAACGAATGAAATGCGTGAAAACAAAGGTTTCTAAGACCTGCTTTGAAAGAATACAAACAGAAGAATGGTGAAGAATTAAGTGAAAAAAAAACATTTTATAAGGAAGTTTCAAGACTTAAAAAGTCTTCAGAATCAAAGTGAATTATATTAAGATATTTTATTGTTTTTTTTTATAGAATTGAAATTTTAATAAATTTACTGGATGCCAGCCTTTGTTAAGTAATTTGATTTTACCTGTGGGACTGTAGGCCAGGGTGGCTGAGAGGCATTAGTTTCTAAACATTGAATATCTATACAGATAATCAACATAAAAATATCCTACTCTTTCCTGTAAATTTCTTGTATTTGGGTTGTTCAGAGTGCTAGAATCAAAAATCGAGTTTTTCAACTGGGCTCTTAGTCTTCTCCAACTTTTGCTAGTGCTAGCAGTAGTTTTAATGATCAACTGATATGCAAAGATATAATAAAAATCGAAATATATTTTAATTTTTATTATATCTTTGCATATCAGTAAATCATTATAGATGACAACTTACTTAAAGTAAGTTATAAGGGGAGCACAAATTTAATTCATAACAAATTTATTTAAAATATACAATGTCTTAAAAGAGTAAACTGTTACTGTATCTGTTAAACTATACCTGTTGTTTTTCTTAGCAGAGATATGGTTTGCTAAGCCATTAATTGCTTTACAAGTAATCATTAGCAGCTTGGGCTTCATCAAACAGAGCAGTTATGAGTACATCTGGCAAGGCTAGACTGAATAAACAAGCTAATAAGAAAAAACGCTTTTATATGAAATTATAATTTTTTTCTCTGTACAGATTTACTTTCACAGCACTTGTCTAATCACTGCCCAGGGCAGCCTATCTAGCTTTCTTCCTATCCCATCCCCTTAATTGTACTATATGGTCTTCTATGTGATGAATGTGTGGCAACGAAAGTAACGTACATTTATTGTTCTTCAAGTCACTTGGTTATGGAAATCAATTGCAAAAGAAGTGGTATGGAGCATTTATTACAAGATGCTAAAAATAAACCACATTCTTGGAATTGCAAGGGATTGTGCGATAACTGAAATCAAAACTGATACTGAAGGGATCGATCATTTTTTAAGAGTAGGGGGGGGGAGCTGTGGTTTTCAAATAACCCAGGAAAAATTTTACATGCCCAACCCCCTGATTCAGTATATATTTTGCATGACCCCCTCCTTTAACCTGTAATGCCGAATGTTCTTATTTTTTTAATGCTCCCCACCCCTCTTATTGCTCAAAACCTTTTGGATGCCCCTTCCCCCCCTGCTCCTTGAGAAACCACTACCACCCTGCATGAGATTTTGCAAGAGTGGGTTGTTCAAAAGTATCAAAAAATGCATAATCCTGTAGGCCAAAAGCAATTTGAGGTTTTAGAAAAAGCAAATAAGTGCAAATTATTTCAAAATTGAATGATAAAAGTGTGATTATTTTTTTTAGATATAGTTGCCGGCAACAAAATTACAGGGCAAGTATAGAAAGAGATATAAAAATCATTATAAAAGGAAGATCAATGCAGTATTAACAAAAGTAATCTAGTGGAGGTTGAAGCCACAATCATAGTCGTCATTGCAAACATAGTTGTAGTCGTAATCATATTTGAAATCGTATTCACAGAAGTCATAGTTGTCGCACAGTTGTAGAAATCGTTGTTTGTAACATAGTCAATTGTTATAGTCGTTGTAGTAGTCTCAGTCATCATAGTCAAAATCGAAGTCGTTATTGTAGTTGTTACAGTCTAAGTAATTGTAGCCATACTTTTGAGCAGGCTCTTTGACCACAGAATTTTTGTTGAAGAGTCGTAGCCATGTGCTATAAGTCATAATCGTAGTAGCGGTTGAAGTCGTAGTCACATTGTAGTCGTAATTATAGAGTAAATTGCACTGAATTAACTCTTTTTGCACTGAGTTAATGGTACTTTGTGCTGTGTTTATGCAAACAACACTGCTCCCAACCAATCAGAATCGAGAAATCTTGTTTAGTTAAAACTTCGGGACATAGTTAATTTTTTTCGAAAGATTAAATTTTCAGACCATTTTTTGTTACCTTTTTTTGAATTAGTGGCAGGTTACTATGATGGCCCAGAAGGGTCATGGCAAACCAAACTTCCCGTGGGAAACTAAAACTCCTCACGGGAAACTAAAACTCCTCACGGGCCGGAAAATAGCTGAATTCACGGGAAACTGAAATAGATTACCGTAGAAAACTGATTATAATAAATAGAGCGTGGACTAGCTGGGCTTGAAGATAGTCCAATATAAAGGATTGAAAAGTTTTAGTTTCCCGCAAAAAGTTTTAGTTTCCCGTGAAAAGTTTTAGTTTCTCGTGCAAAGTTTTAGTTTCCCGTGACCAGTTTTAGTTTCCCGCGAGAAGATAAAATAGTTTCCTGTGGAAAGAAGCTAGTTTCGAGTGAAGTGAGTTCTGGCCGTGCCACTGGCACTGTATTGAAGTTACGCGGTCCGCGGTTTCAAAAAGTTCGATAATGCTCGCGCATGTTACAAGTAATCGTTATGAAAAGACATCATTCGACCCACTTCTCACGGGATACGTGCGTGACGACAATTACGAAAACGAAAAGTTAATAAGTTATGGTAGTCATATGAAGAGATTTGGTTGAAAGAGGAATTTTGAGTTGTCGGGCGAGATCCAGGAATATGAACCATATTATAGTTAAAGTGATTTCCTTATTTGTGCTATTTCTACTGACCGTATTTTCTGGATTGCTACCGTTTTTCATCGATGGCCGTGCAAAGAGAACAAGACTGGCACGAAGAAGGATCGCTGCCTTCCAATTCGCAAATCGACGTGCCCGAATCTTGAGCTGCTGTAATTGTTTTGCCGGCGGAGTATTCTTGGCCACATGTTTACTCGATCTTCTTCCTATGGTTGAAGAAAAGTATAAAATAGCTTTTAATCAAGCGAAAATTCATTCGGTTTTTCCTGTTGCTGAATTCACGACTTGCATCGGGTTGTTTATCATTCTCCTTGTTGAACAAACAGTACACTTTTTTCACGAAAGATCGGAGAGGAAAAGTCCATTCTTCCACGGTCACGAAGTGGCTGAGAATGAATACGAACCGTTGTTAGACGACTCCGTTCATCATATTGACAGTGTGAGCACTGCCGGCGGCAGTAATGTACGAAAGCAGGACTCTTTTGGCAAGCCTGGAAAAAAGAAAGGAAGTTCTGTAGTACCTGGACAGGCGATGAATCATGAAGACGATGAATCTGGGACATTAAGAGCTTATGTTCTTATACTCGCCCTTTCTCTGCATTCTCTATTCGAAGGTTTGGCATTGGGGTTAATTCAAGAAGTAGATCGGCTAACGCAAGTTGCAGTAGCAGTCGTAATTCATAAGACACTCATCGCGTTCTCTCTGGGAATAAACATGGTGCAACACAAGATGTCTTTTGCTGCTATTGCCAAAGCCTGCATCTTGTTCTCTGTTATGGGTCCGGTGGGCATCGGCATCGGAATTGCAGTTATACAAACGAGTTCTTCATTCGAAGCTAGTATGTCGTCTGCTGTGCTTCAAGGTATTGCCAACGGATCTTTCCTCTTTGTCACCTTCTTTGAAATTTTTCATAGAGAACTGACTGATCCAAAGGGCAACAGGCTGTTAAAAGTGCTCTCCATGATCATCGGCTTTTCTGTTGTCACTGGACTCTTGTACTACGCCAACATCATAGAGCACGCATCTCACCCGGTCAAATCATAATTACAAACTAATTATAACAAGTCTCTCGTTCTTTCAGGTAGAGTGTTTTGTGCTAACAAAGAAACAGTACCTACATTTAATATTGTTAATAGTATTTTAGCTAGTATTACTGAATTACAAAATCTATGTATGAGTGGGTGAGAGTTTATCAGATAAAAGTATACGTACGCCTTAAACTTAAAGTTAGATACTTTTTAAGAAGGATGATTTTATTGATATTTGATAAATAGCCAAAGACCAGAGCACTGATTAACAATTATTCCAGGAGCATGCATTGGCTATAAATTGCCTCATATCCAACAAGCTTGAATGGCATAATTGCTTTACCGAATTTCTTGATTTTTCCAAACCTATATTTTTCTGAACCTTTATATATACTGCAACACAATGCAGTCAGTTTTAATTTATTGACAATTCAGTCTGAGATTGAAAGAACCAATCAGAATGCTAGAAATGCAGTACATCTCTTCAGCTATAAATCGTCTCATACTCAACAAGTGCAAAGGGAATGATTTTTGTTTTATTAGATGTCTTGAATTTTACAAAGCTACCATTGCTTGAAAATTACAGCTAAGATTTATTCAGAGCTATATTTCGGCTTTTTAACACTAAACACAGTCCACATATGGTCAATTCAGTATATGAACTGATAACCCAAATTGAGTGAACCAATCAGAATGTTACAAATACAACTATATGATGCTGAAAACGTGATAGTTACAGCTGTACACTCAGTTTCTAGAAGCCATTGAAAAAATCTACAGTACATCAACTGTTAATTTATAATTACTGTTTTTATAAGGTCAGAACTGAAACAAAGTTTCTTAACTCAAATTATCTGCAAAGCTTTCAAGCCTACATTCATACTATTCATCCCATTACACAATCATAAACTAATAAAGCACACATATGAATTCAGTGACACCACAAGCTAAAACCTAGCTGGTTCTTTACAGTTGTAAAAGACTGAATTTAGTTGTGATATCATGTTCCAGTACTATATATATGGTTTCACTTTAACCAGTTGTTTTTTGTAGCAATGGGAATATTATTTACAGTTTACAATAAATGAAATTTTTTGATAAAAACAAATAAAAATCAAATACATATTTTTGAATTTAAAACAAATGATAATAATGATTAAAAAAATCAATATATTTTAATATGTATAAATTTGTGTTTGTGTTATTATGAACTTACTTTTGTTTTACCAACTTCCCCAATGAAATGCAATCAACTTTTAAGATGCAAGAACTCTCTTTTACAGATACATCAGAGAGTTACTATGATTAAAAGTTGTTCGACTATAACTCTTGAATGACTTTATATTATTTTTTATATTTGAGAGTAATAATACTTTTCTGTGATTAATTCCAAACTGTTTTATATTAAATATTGTATTTACTCTCTTGTGTGCAGATTGTGCAAAATGATTGAAATTAATTTAGATAAAGGGGGGGGGGGTACTCTTATGTATTGGGTATATAGGTGTGTGCGGCTATTCAGGGTCTGGTTTAAAGCTATCCAATCTAGAACAGAGTGTATAAATCACAGAAATTTTACTTTAGGATGGTTAAGAGACTGGGGTTCTTGTAGTTTAGAACAGGGTACCAAAGTCAAACCACCTCTAGTCTAGAACAGGGTCAGGTTTGTGAAGGACTCAAGTTTGTGAGTACCCCTGGGAGTTGAAGCTAGTTCAGGTTAAAAATCTCTACTTCATTGAACATTTGAGACCTTTAAAAACATAAAAACATCTTTAGCTTCCATTTACTATACATTTTGTACCTTTAATATGAAATTTTAACATGAAATAGTTTTATTCTATCTTTCTCAATTCATTTGTATCATAGGTAATAGTGAAGCCTTTGTACTTAATTTGTTTTACGATTTTATTCACATAACCCTTTTGTTATTTTGCCATGACCATGCAGAGTAACAGTTTACACAAACCACCGCATAACACAATCATGGGTTTTGAAATGTAAATAAACATTGATTAGCCAATCAAAATACCTTCATAAACACTTCAAATGAAGACAATATTTGTATTTTGTATATGGTCATGGTTCAATCAACAACACCTTCATCAATCATCTGTTTATTCACTTTGAAATAACTGCAATGATTTTGTAATGAGTTCCTACTATCTATATTTTCACGGGAACACTGGTAAATCCAAGAAGGGAGAGACACTGCATTGTATCAGTAATGCTTTCCCCACCCCCTTCCCACATTCAGAAAATCAATAGCAGTGGATATTTATGTTAAGATTGCAAGAATCGATATGTATGATTAACCTGGCACTGGCCCTTACCTGAAGAGGGTAGTAGTACTAGTTGCATTAGAAAAATGTAGCCAACTAGACAAAGTGCTGCTTTCTCACAAAATGGAGAAGAACATTTCAACTATTGCAGTTGTCTACATCAGTGCCATGAATGCACTTGTATTTCACTTGCACTTTTTACCAACTTGTTTTGATTTCAAAAAGTCTTTCTTTTTCTACCAGGAAAAAATGATAAGCCAGTTTTTGTTGCTTTTCTTTTATTTGTGTAGCTTGTTCATTTATAACTGAGTAGACTAGAATGAAACAATTTTCTGATGAAAAACACTTTGTATACATTTTCAATAATCATGACTTTCATGTGAAATAGTTCATGGCAAGTAAAATGAATGATGCAAACAAGCATAACAAATGCAAGCTACAGCGTTCCTGAGGATCAATATCTCTGGACTCCAACTATATGAATAACACATCTTCTCACCATACAGCCAGCACCCAGCCAATCCACACCCATCCCACAGTAATCAGTACAATGTTGAAAAGACTGAAAACTGTATATTTGAAAATCCTCTAGGTTTTACGATAAAAAGGTTAGTTTAAAGTGAAAGATGTTTGGAGAGTGCTTTCAAAGGCCCTCAAATCATTTGGCCATATTTTCTTTTTTTTGGGGGGGGGGGGGGGGGG